>JAFEMH010005877.1:0-145639 GCA_022495995.1 Adenophora triphylla var. japonica | reverse complement strand
TCATCAACCTGAAAATAGCCACTTTCCCAGCTAAGAAGAGTCTTTCCTAAGTTTTTTTTTTCTTTATTTCCGAAATGGGAGTCATTCATTGAGAGACAGAGTAAAGTAAGAAAGGTTCCCCGTCTATCCTAATTGCACCCAGCTGAGTCAAGAGATTAATTTAGGATACTATTAAAGCATAAAAGCACGGCTAATAATTTACCATGCTACACCATATGAGCCCAGAACTGTTCATTCATTTCTTTAAATACACACTCCGTCCCAAAATAAATGTCGCGAGTGTGACAAATCAATGTTTTAAAGCTTTTTGCTATAATTTTCCTTAAGTGCCCCATTTTATGAAGACACATCAATGTAAAAGTTTGGGACAGAACACTTGGTGTTAGAGTGTATCTTAGGGATATTAATAAACACTACATCCTATTTTTAGAAACACAACATTTATTTTGAGGAACAAATCAAAATAAGAAAGTGTGACATTTATTCCAAGCCGAGGGAGTAACAATTTAGAGATTTCCATTATGCCTTGGATTATAGAGAAAAATACCTATTATAAGATTCCAGTCTCCATGAATTCATAAGAAGATATTCTTGGTCTTCCATGCAGTAGCCCAATAGAGCGAATAAGGTTCGGATGACCAATTCTGCCCTAAGAAGTTCACCTCTGCCTGCAGCCTAAAACTTGAAATCCTGTATTAGAAATGTCACTGACCTTTTCTCTTTTTTAGGCTTTTACTTATAATTCCGTTCCTTTTGCTGAATCCAAACAAAGCAATATAATGCATTTGTATCTCTCTTAAGGTCATAGAAGAAATTTATTTCCTTACTTTTGCAGTACATGATTAAATGGATGATATGGTGATAGTATTAGCCAACAGCTCTGCTCATTTGCTTCTGATCTCTAAGGCACTTTCTCAGTTCATTGGCAATCCTGATTTCCTTATACATCAAAAATATCCCATCTTTTGTAATGTTCCAATATTAAAGATAATGGAAACTTTATCTTATATACTGAGTTTTTCATCTTGCTAGACAGCGGAGAACGAATATTTGACACTCTCCCAGTAACAACCTGGTGAAGCTGAAAACTCAAAAAAGATATAAACTGCCCAGATGAAATGTTGGGATTGCTGAGATCCTAAAAACTATGAGAAGAAAATTACAGGAGTCTAAGTTTTTTTGGAGTTGGTGAGATCAAGAAAGGAGTTCAAATTCGCGTTTCTAGGTGTGCTTTGCTTGCTTGGCGCCAGCAGTGAGTGGTGCGCGACCGCGCAGCTGGGCGAGAAAACTTCATGGCTCAGTGAAATTTTTGAGGCGCGATGCCACGGCGGGCTTGAGGGCGGCCGCCACAAAAGCTGAAACCGGGTTTTCAGCGGCAGATTATTTTTGTTTCCTATTTTGATAAGATCTCTTCTTAAATTGATTTATGGCTTCCTTGTACTACTATATAAGCATAGATACGACCTAGAACACATCTAATCTATATAATTAAAGGAATGAAGTGACAATTATGTTGCCCATAAAAATGAGGGCATTGCCGTAACAGTCTCATCCAGCTCATCATCAAGGGTATTTTACAAAAATGCTTCATTCATGAAATGGAAAAATAAATAAAAAAATTTCAAACATCTGTCATGCCCAACTTTGCATGTTTCAGCCCATTTGTCTTTTTTTTTTCTTAATAAATATAATCCACTTTTTGCCTCTCAAATTGCTATTGGGCGGAGAAAGGTGCACACGAATACTGTAAAATTTGATTTCAAATACTCTTTCTTTCAGCACTTTTCTTCTAGGCCTTGTCCCTCCCCGCGCGCACACGCAACTAATACACGCGGAAAAAAATTTGCTAAAAATAATGCAGTTTCAGCAGTAATTTAGAACGTCCCTAAGCGAAGGCAGCGGAAGGCATGAGAGAAACTGCTCCTTCTCTATGCGACCCTACAGTTCTCAGCCATGGCGGATGTATCTTTTCTTTGCTTGATTTCTTGAGATATGATCTCTACTATTTTCTCTTTGAAGCTGATGGGGAGCGTAGAGAGAGGCGTGGAGAGAGTCGACTGGAGAGAGGGTAGGGTGTGTCGGGCGCGAAATGGGTAGGAGATGGGTGGGGCGGACTGGATTAAAGGATGGGGAGAAGAAGCGGAGAGGGGCATGTTGGGAAGTGATATGAGGCGGCAGCGCGGGTAGTTGTTGGTGGTGGAGTAGGCGGGGAGGTGTAGCGTGTGAGGAAGATGAAAGAGAAAGAGAGCATAGAGTCGGAGGAGGACGGGGGCGGTAATGGAGGTTGGGGTTGTGGTGGCCGGAGAGAAGGGGAAATGGAGTGGTGGGATGGGAGGAGAATGAAAGAAGAAGATGAAGAAAAGAAGAAAAGGGAGAGTTAGAGAGAGAGAAGAAAAGAAATAGAGAGTATCATTTTTTTTCTAATTAATGAGGATTGGAAATGGGAGAAGTTTTGGGGGTGGGAAAAGGAAGAGGTCGGGTGTGGACTAAAACTTTTTTTGAGCTTTCGAAAAAAAAAAATTTCTTTTTTTATTTTAGAAGTGGCAATTAGAGAGAGAGAAAAGAAAGTAAAAGTATTGGGTGAATACAGACTCATTTCGAGCTTTCCCAAATTTTTTTATTTTTTTATTTTTGTTATTGTCCAAATGAGCTTGATTAGGGAGAGAGAAATTTTTTTATTTTTAATTTTTGTTATTTTCCCGAACGAGCGTAGGGAAAGAGAAAGGAAAGTGAAAGAATGGGCAACGATAGGGGTGATTGACCAGCATGAGTCCCCAACCACGGCCATTTCCTGCTTTTCTTCTTTATTTTTTAAATGAGAGAAAATTTGTTTATAAAAAGGTAAAATTAATTTGAGACGAAGAGGAGCAAATATTACTAAAAAAAATAGAATGTCTTCTCTATCGTTCTTACTATTTTCCAAATATTAACTCATATCCGTAATTAAATGCATAAATATATTATTAAAAATTTAATATATCTCTATATATATATATATATATATATATATATATATATATATATATATATATATATATATATATATATATATATTATCACCAGAAATAATTATTATTATTATTATTAGTTTAATTTTTACCTTCATTATTGTTATTATTATTATTAATGTTATTATTATTATTAAATGTTATTAAACTATTATTGTTTTTGTTCTGAAAACGATATCCTATCCCCCAAGAGAATAAATGACAAAATTGGGGCCAAAAATTCTGGGCCAGAGTGGGGCGTGTGGCGTGGATGCAAAAGCTCAACAACGGAGAACACCCGTGACTAAAAAATAAAAATAAAAACCGGAATTGGAATCGGAATCTTTGGATTTAACACAAAAAAGTAAAATTAATTCCTCCATCTCCTCTGATTCGGCAGATAAACAAAAAAAACATTAACTTTAAAAGCCGCGATTAGGATTGCTTGGGATTACCAAAAAAATATATATATATATTAGAAATTTAAAGAGCAAAGAGAGTACAGGAATAGGATTTACCAAATAAAACAAAAAAATAAAACCGGAATTACAATTAGAATTTTCTTTACTAAAGCTGGAAAAAGGAGATGCAAGATTTAAAAAAAGTTTTATTTTGGTAAATAAATTTTTTTTGGTGTTATTTTTGAGGTAATTAAATATTTAGAATGTAATATTTTGGTTTTTCATCTTTTGTAATGGATTATATTTCAAGTTTTGTTTAATTTTTAAACATTATATTTAAAAAAAAAATATTTCAATATATAAAAATAAAAATAAAATGTATCAATATTGTATTTATATGTAAAATAATATAATTATTTTATATTATTTTTGTAGTGATTATTAAGATATTGAGTTTGTTATCTTATAAAATTTGTATTTATATGTGGATGGTAATTTTTGGAAAAAATCTATGTCTATTTCTACTTTCGTTTGAGTAAATATTCACCTTAGGATCGGCGGAACTAAAGAGAGTAGAAATGGACGTTAGTTTTCCCTAATCAATATATTATTTAAATTGTAATTCATTTATATATTATATTTTAAATAAATAAACAACGAGTGGGTTAAAATGATGTTAATTTCAATTTAAGCTTAATTGATGTTAATTTCAACTTTATTATGAAATGTTAATAACTACAGCTTAAATTTATATGTTCGTGATTTTCGTAAAAAAAAAAAAAGGTGATGATTTCAATTTTGAATAATGGTTTAGGGAATATGATAGATGAATCTTTATATTAAATTGTTGCTAATTTTAATTTTAATGGAATGAAGTTAATGACTTTCATTAACAATTATTCGAGGAAAGTGGATATTATTTAACCATGAGTTGTTGATATATATTTTTTTAAACGAGATATGAGATACATAATAAGAGTGATTGTAATGAGTATATTTTCAATGGTTGCACTAATAATATTTAAATAAGAAAGTATTTCAGAAAATATAATAGGAGACATTTATTTGAGTTACGTGTAATTAAATTGTAATGTTTTCAATTTTCGTTTTTTATTCCACTTATCACTTATATTTATATTTTGATTATTATAATTGTTAATGTGTAAATTTTAAAGAGTTGTTGTATTGAGTTTTCACTTATGATCATGATTTTGTGGAATAAATCTATGTATATTTATACTTTCTTTTGAAGTAAATATTGATATTTAATGAAGATCGTCCGTCTTCTTCTTCGATAGTTCTACTACGAGCGTGGTTTTCAAAGAAGTATTTACTAATATGTAATTTCATTTCCCCGCGGCTTTTTACGTAATATATAACTACTTCTCTCTGTAAAAATATTCTATTTGTTACAATGTTTTTGTGGTATTTATTTCAATATTTCTTTTCATATTTGACATTTTCGAAATTTGCCGTGCGTACGCACGGGTGTACGACTACATAAATGGTGTAGGCTCGCTCTAAATTTCAATATCATGATTATAATTGGTTAATGGAAAGTGTTTGGAATTTTTTTTTTTTAGTTCTCTATTTTTTATTAGTCTTGCTTTTTTATTGCTTTAAAGTGAAGATTAAGATTTTTTTTCCCCGATTACTATTTGCAATTTTATATCATTGTCATTATTCACACTACACAATTAATGTTGTTTTTAAGGAACTACTTCGTACTTAATAATTTTTGAGTTTGTATTTATTATTGTAAATTATCCATGAAGATATGTGTAAACTTTGGTTTGTAATATATTTCTTTGTTATCCGTATCATTTTCTTCAATTATAAAATTTGAATATGATTGTTACAAAATATTGCCGTCATCGTAGCGAAATCTGACTTAGTTGTAGTTGTAGTAGCAACATATTAAAAGGTGTCTAATACAATTTTGGCTTAGCAGATTGCCCCGGACGTAGTTAAATGTGTTGAGCGAGCGGGTAAACAACTCTTGTGTTCTTGTGTGTGTGATTCTTCCATTATTGTGCTTGTGGGTGTGTTGATTTCTTGTCTTGATTGCGGCGGGGGTACCACCCAATTCGCGACAGGCTGGTATCAAAGCTTTGGTTCGGAGGATTCAAAGTTTCATTAGTTGATTCTTTGAATCACGTTCTTGAGGACTTGGTGAAGCAATCGGATAAAGAACTCAATCGAGAAATTCAGCGGTGTGAATTTCACGTTACGGAAGAGACGAGGATTGAAGATTACCTTTATTGTAAGGATCTTCGTGAACCCTTGAAGGAGAAACCGAAGGCATGTCGCGAGGATTGGGAGACGTTAGATCGGAAGGCGTTAGGAGCGGTGAGGAGCGCTCTGGCAAGCGGCGTTGCACGGAACGCTATGGAGGCAGGCAACTGATGGAGTTGCCTGGCTTATTTGTCGAGACATGTATGAGAAAGTAGTGCAGGAAAGTGCTTTTTAAAGCATATGTCGAAAAGGACAAGATTTCATTTAACTCCTTCATGCCTACGATAACTCGTCCTGGTGTTTTCGGGTTTCTACTAACGGTACTTGTCAGGGGCGGAGCCAGGGGGGCGGAGAGGGCCTTCGCCCACCAGCGGCGGAAATGCAGTGGAAAAATTTTTTTGCCCCCCATATTTTTGTTATATATGTATATATAAATAACTTCAAGATTAACACCGATGAGTGCGATGCGGTAGAAGGGGTAAAGTTAAAGCCTTTGGTCCATGTTCGAACCTGCTACCTACATTTCAATTAATTTTATTTGTCTTCCATCTTTGCTATTCTTTCTCTTATGATTTTGTTTTTCTCTTTCTCTAATTTCCTCACATTTTTTCAATCTTAATTAATTAGTTAGGCTTTTCCCATTTTTTTTGTTTTTGGTCTTTCTTCTATTATCCCAAGTTTAATTAGCAAATTTGATTTTCTTTTTGAGTAATATATTTTGATAAATTGTTTTGCGTTAAATACTTGACATTATTTCAATCGTTCTTTGAATTATTTACTTTTATCATTTTTGTTAACTAAAATACATTGTATTTATGGATCCGACCCATTTTTTACTTATCCGACCGAAATTTTTTTTCGGTAATCTTCCCCCCTCGGCGATTCTGGCTCCGCCTGGTACTTGTGTTTCTCTGCTCTTGGTAGTTTGCAAAAATTGAAACTTAGTAAAGTGCTTTTTTTAAACATGTCTAATATCGGTAAGGTGCATTTGATAAAGAGGTTTGCGAATACGAAGATGTCGGAGGGCGAGACGGCAATCATATCGGCGGTTTGAGGTATGGTGGACGATTGAAAAGTGTTGATATTACTTTCTCAGATGAAGTGCTAGCTTGTTTTCTACTAAAATCCTTGCACGATAGTTGGGAGGTTACTTGTCACAACGATTAGTACGTCAGCTTGACATTGGTGTATACGGAGGTTAGAGATCTCGTCCTTGAGGAGTTGAGAAGGAAAGAGAAAAGGGGAGAATCTTAGTAGATGAAATTGCGCTTAGGGTGTAGAGAAATAGGGAAGACCGAAAAAGGGGAAAAGATCGAGCTGCTACAATTGTGGCGAATTAGGTCAGTATCGATTATGTTTGTCCAGGGTAAAGATGGTGGTGCGCGCGTGGTGGATGATGGTGGAGATGTATTAATCCTAGGAGAGGAGCGGTCGGGTGAAGGTTGGGTGTTGGATTACGGAGCTTAGCTTGTAAATGCTAGTGGGGATGCGGGAATCAATGGGGCGGCATAAAGCTGGAGATTTTGCAGGGTTATCTATCTTGGTGATGGTCGACCATTGAAGATCGAGGTAAGGGGATGTGATGATGAAGACACTAATCTGAGTTTTTTCTGACTACGCGATGTGATGCATGTTCGGTTTGAGGAGAAGAGTGATTTATGTGGGACGACTTGACAGGTGAAGGGTATGGTGTGACCTTCATTGGTGAGTCTTGGGAAGTCACAAAAGGGTCTAAGGTGATAGCTCATGGGTTAAGGGGAAGATCTTTGTACTCTTGCCTGCACAATGTCGACATTCGTTAGGTGGGAGCGAGGCTAAAGAACCGGCTATTGGTGTAGAAAGGAGAGACATCGAAACGGTATGTTAGGGGGACACTGAGAAGTTGATCGACGCGGCGTGGATGTCCAGTTGCCCTAACAGAGCGTAATCGGACCAAAAGAAGACGATGCAAGAAGCGAGGTGTGTCCAAGTTTCGAGAGAAGCATTGCGAGAAAGGTGGGTGCGGAGGGAGAAGGCGAAGTTAGACTTGCGGGGAGAAATCAAGGTAGAAGGCTGATTTGGGGAGGCAAGAATCATCTAACACCTGGAGAGGTTGAAGCGTCGCTTGGTTTCAGCTCGCCTTAGTACTTGAGCGGTGAGGTTCGGTAGTGTCGAGCCAATATGGGAAATGTGTTCGAAGGTCGTTACTCCGGTGGTGGGAGTTGATGGGTGTTTCTATGCTTGTTAGTTTAGTCTAGGTGGGAGATTGTTGGGATTGGAGTCCTAAACTATGAGGAAAAGGAGTCTAAGTCGGAGGAGTTGGTGAGATAAAGAAAGGAGTTCGAATTCGCGTTTGCGGGTGTCTGCCGCGGGCCGCAGCGGTGATGGTGCGCGCGCGGGTGATGGTGCGCGACCAGCGCACTTGGGCGTGAAAACTTGGCTCGGTGAAATTTTGAGGGCGACCGCGCATGAGGCGGCAGCGTTGAAAGCCGGGTTTTCGGCCAATGATTATTTTGTTTCCTATTTTGATAAGATCTCTTCTTAAATTGATTTAGGGCTTCCTTGTACTACTATATAAGCATAGATACGACCTAGAACACGTTGTAGTTGTAGAGTAGCTTGACATATTAGAAGGTGTCTAATACAATTTTGGCTTGGCGGTGCCCCGGACGTAGTTCGTGTGTTGAACGAACCGGGTAAACAACTCTTGTGTTCTTGTGTGTGTGATTCTTCCATTATTGTGCTTGTGGGTGTGTTGATTTCTTAACTTGATTGCAACGGGGGTACCACCAAATTCACAACAGTAAAAAGAGCAGACAAAGGAATGAGCGGTTCCCCTTTTCTGAAGGCAAATTTCTTTTTATGTCTTTCATTTAACATCTGGAAAACGTGAGATAGGATTTGAGCCGGTTTCAATGTCTGTTCCAGGTTTTGGGTGGCCAATCTGGTTATTTCAGCTATTCACTGCTGGAACCCCTACGATTGTTCGGCTGCAGGGCTTGCTAATGTTCTAATTAGAAAGAATTCCTATGCTGAAAAGTTAATTATATTCGCATTATGTGTTCAATAATTCCCGTGCATCGCACGGGTTTACTAGTAGTTATTCCAAGTATATCAACACATAAATTTTAGAAACTCAAACTCAAAGATAATTCACATAGTTTTAGCTCTGCAAATTATGTGTGTGCTTTTTTAAAAGGCACCAAGTCATCTAATAGTGATTTTGCTTATAGGAAGAACAATAAAGGCCAAAACGGGGGAATAGTTTCAGAGTGGAATAATTAATGGGTTATGCAGTGTACTGCGCCTAAAATTTCGCATAATACAGTGTACTCATTAGTGACAGTAAGATACAACGTACTTTTCCAACTTATTACAAATAATGCAACATACTTGATGTTTAATGGACGGTTTATTAATGAAATGCTGACTTGGATTAGTAATTTTCTACATGGACAAGCCCAATAAGAGGACTTCTAACCCCGTTATATAAACTAACGCCCCGTTAAATATTTAACGGGTATAAAAAATCACAAGTCACACACTGATATTTCCTATCCCCAACCCAGTTCATTTCATCTTCTTCCTTTATCTCCACCGAAATTCACCCACCTCCCTCTCTCCCCACTCCTTTTCCGCCCCCTCTCTCATTTCATTTGCAACTCTTGTTTCTCTCCCCTCTTCCCTGACCCCAACTCCACCGCATCCTCCCTGTTGCCGGCCCTTTCTCTTCTCCTCCCCCTCCCCCAAAACTACCCCCTCCCTCTTTCTTCAAACTCAACAATCACCTGCGTCACCACTATCTTTAGGGTCTGCTCCAGAGTTTTATTTTGGGGGGAAAGGGAAGGAAAGGGGAGGAATGAGGATGATTTCCTCCCTACGGTGTGCTCCCGAGTTTTTTGTAGGGAGGAAAGGGAAGGAAATGGAGGCCTCATTTCCCTCCTCTCCTATCCTCCCAAATGTGGAAGGAAATGGAAGGAAAAGAAATGTTTCAAAGGAATTTTTGTGTTCTTCCTATTTTACCCTCACAAATAAATACTCCTCTTTTATTTCATTAAGGTTATAACTATAATTTTACATTTTTTTCTTCCCTTTCCCTCATAACTCGGGAGCACCTAGGGAAGATTTTAATTTCCTTCCATTTCCTTTCCTCTCCTTCCCTTCCCTTCCCTTCCCTTCCCTTCCCTTCCCTTCCCTTTCTCTCCCTAAAAAACTCGGGAGCGGACCCTACAACGGCCGACAATGTTACAAGTTCTGCACATCTCCATCTCTCACTAACTCTCCCCCAATCCTCCATTACACTCTTCTCCCCCCCCCTCCCCCAAGCTCCCTCATTCTTTCGTCTTCGCAGCTCACAAATTTCAGAGTAAAAAAAAAAAAAACAGATTTTGAAAATCTTCTTGGGTTTGTTGAAAATTTTCTCTGGGTTTTCCTTTGAAATCGGGGTTTCTTTATATTAATTGTGGCTGCCTAAAATCCGGGTTTTAAAAATCTTGAGATTGGTATTGGGTTTAATGTAATGGAGAAATGAACTGTGTTTGGGGAGCTTTGAATGGAAATCAGAATTTGATGTATTTCGGGGTTACAGGGAATAAGCTTTCTTTTGTTTTTGCCTGTTTAATTTCAAATCTGAATTTTGTTCTTGATATGTTTTGTTGCTGTGCATTGTTGCTGATGATGAATGATGGTTTTGTAAATGGTGGAAAATTTGAATGGGGTGGTGAATGGTGACTGGGTGGAGTTGATGGGATTGATAGGGATGGTAGGTGTGGTGGTTTGTGGCGGTGGGGATGGTGTGATAGTTGCAGTTTCAGTGGTGGGTTGGGAAGAGGGGTGGTCGTTCGGTTTAAGAAATGATGGAGAAAACTATAGCTAGTTTTGGCAACGTAAATTTACAACTTTACCCCAATAAACTGCTGACTAGGTTAACCAAATACACTTCATTTGCCACCTCAGTATTCCGTTAAATTTTTAACACCGTTAATGAAAATAATAGTATGTTGCATTATTTGAAAATAAATTCAAATGTACACTGTAGGTTTCGGTCACTAACGAGTAGACCGCATTATTTGAAGAAAAAAGACGCAAAAGTATGTTGTATCAGCATTAATGACACATCAACTCTGATGCGTTAAATGGTAATCTATCATCTTGGGTTTCTTACATTCTCCAAAAACTAAAAATCGGACATTCAATTTGGGACGAAGGGAGTACCTTTTTTTCTCCATATGATAGACTGCCAGGGGAAGGGGAGAGGTTTTTAGAAAAGATCCTTCAGAGCAATACGATTGTTATTTATTTTATGAGGAATAAAGCATTTTACAGATACCTGTTTAAGAATCATTCAATCATTTTTGGCACTTTGATTTATATTAGCTGCAATCCAAAATAGAAGCGCATCAGAAAGATGATATTCGTTGATATCAGCATTAATGACACAAGTACTTGACATGAACAAGGGTAAATGAAGCTAACCAACCTGTCAACAGTCCGATGAGGATGCCCTATGCAAGATAGTAACAAGTCATATGGAACATCATCAAAACAGCTGCAGAACATGGCCCACATCTGCCGAAGGAAAGGTATCATTATCAGGTACTTCAAAGTAAAACAGAAGAGTAACACATAAGCAAACGCCTGGACAATGATGTGACAAGATTAACTACTTTGCGAATTTAGAAAAGGCATTAGGTGACATAGTGACAAGACTCTCATTACTTACTCACGTAGGAATACGTTACAAAAAGTTGACTGAGTCCTAGTTTGTTAGTCGGTTCCACTTTATGTGGTCTGCTGAGATTATTCTTTATTTATTTGTTGAGTCTTTTGCATTTTATTAGGGCTGTTATGCAACTTCTTAGAGTTAGTGGTAAGTGGTTAGCGGTCCAGATTTGTAGGAAGTCAGGTATTAGTTTTGGTCTATATAAGAGTCGGTCTTAGCTTGTAACAAGGCATCTGAAATTAATTAAGTGTTTTATTTCCTTGGAGATTCTCCTACTTGGCTATTAATATTTTCTTACGTGAGATTCTTGCCGAGAAATATTAGTAGAGTTTACTTGTTTACTTCCGGTTTCCTACTTCATTTCCCTGAGCTATCTAATTGGTATCAGAACCTGGTTGAGAGATGGTGAACACACCCACAGCTGTGCCGGAAGCTCTTGCACAACAACTCTCTGACATAGCTAATCAGTTGCACACTCTGAACACTGATATGGCTGCTCTCAAGGCTTCTTCCAGCAAGGCCAATGCTAATTAAGGAAGTAACCATGGCAGAGGAAAGACCCATGTTCGCGGGTCTGATGAAGAAGATGACTATGACACCCCCTGGCGGCGGAAAAATCCCTTCAAACGCCCTTCCACGAAGATTGAATTTCCAAAAATTGACGGAGGTGACCCAAGAGGATGGATTTTGAAGGCGGAAAAATACTTAAGTTATTATCACACCCCAGATGAGTTGAAGGTTGACATTGCTGCGATGTGCCTGGAAGGAGATGCACTTGATCTCTTTGCTTGGATCAACACGGAGCTGTATTGGGAAGAACTCACCGAGGTGCTCCGGGAACAATATGGTCCTGCTGAATTTCAGAAACAAGATGAGCATTTATGCGGCATCAAGCAGACAGGATCAGTGCAAGAATATCGATAGGAGTTTCCAAAGTGTTCAGCGAGGGTTAAAAATTGGCCTGAACATTGTCTCTTGGGTGCCTTTCTGAATGGGTTAAAGGAAGAGTTGAAGGCCGACGTTCGAATCCAAAAGCCGAGGTCGCTATGCAAAGCTATGAGCCTTGCTGTTGAATATGAGGCTAAAAACCTCATGATTCGTGGACCAAAGGCAGCAGGTCATCTGTCCCGACTCGTACTCCGCCTCCTAGCTATTCTGCTCAAGATTCACGCTTTGTTGGCTCGCGATCTCTGCTGCCAGCAAGCTTGAATGTACCCGTGTCCTCGGCGCCAAATTCCTCTTTGCAAAACTCGTCTTCAAACCTTAGGGATTTGGAGAAACAAAAACCGCAGAGATAAGGGGCTTTGTTATAGGTGCGGAGAAAAGTTCATGCCTGGCCATCATTGCAAATCGGGAACATTGAAGATCATGGAAGTTAACGAGGAAACTGACCCGGTGTGCGGATTTGATTATTCAGGAGAAGGAGGAGAGGTTTAAAACGCTGAGTTGCAGGCTGAAATCTCTTTTCATGCTTTCATGGGCAGAACATAAGGCACCACCATGAAATTGAAGGGGATGCTCAAGCAGAGAGAAGTTCTGATCTTAGTTGAGGGTCCACACACACATAATTTTATCGCTGAGTCCCTAGTTTATGAATTGCAGTTACCCACTCAATCTATACCTCCCTTTGGTGTTCAGATTGATAATGGAAGTTTAATCGGCTGCCACAAAATCTGCAAACAGCTGCAAGTTCAGGTCCATGATTTAAATATTACTGGTAATTTCTAACCTTCCGCACTTGCAGGAAACGGCATGGTATTGGGGATTCAGTGCTTGCTTCTTTGAACACAGTGCAGGCAAATTGGGAGCAGATGTTTATGATATTCTGGATTTATATAAAAATATAAATTACCAATTTTAAACTTTTGATAAATATTAAATTTAATTCCCTTGCCAAAGTTAAAAAGAAAAAAGAAAAAAATCATTGTCTTTCCCAGATTCACTTCAATCCTAAATTCCAATCAAAACCCGTGTTCCAAACAGGCAAAGAGGGTTATTATGCTAGAACATTTTAATTAATCCACCAGAAACCATCTGATTACTTACCCCTAACTCCAAGGTCATCAAGTTGAAAAAGATAGAAGAAAATCAAGGCATAATCCTTAATCTTTATACATACACATACGCAAGACACAAAAAAGAAAAAGAAAAAGTATAATATGTAGCCTAGATTTTCCATGTTCTGAGAGAGGGAGAGAATGACCTGATATGGAGGAGTAGCAAACAGAATAGACGGACTTATGATAGGTTTCGTTTTGGTGAGAAGCTTCAAGCCGGCGGTGGTTACTGGAGAGGAGAAGACTTGGTGCCGCCTCGTAATACGCTGACCGGAGGAGAGAAGATTTTGGCGGAAGATCTTGTATTGTAGGTGTGACGCAAATCACCGAAGACGTTCCTTTTAGATTAAGGAGCTGCCTCTTATTTTTGAATTTGTCTCCTTTCCTTTTGCGGGGAGAGGATTTGGTTTTTCACTTATATATACTCTCCCAGTTGCTTCCTAATTACTACTCAAATTTTCATTCTTTGTGTTTCTGTTCTAATATCGTTATTTCTTTTGGATCTCTTTTTTTAATCGTTTTTTCTTCTTCTAAATTTTTAAAAAAAATAATCCTCTCCCGAAAAGGAAAGAAAAGGAAAAACAATTCCAAGTCCTTATCCGAGAAGCAGTAGGGATTGGCTGACTTGCTCTATATATTTGTTTCTTCGTACGTTTTATTAAATCGTACATAATAGGAGTGAAGAGAAAACGAATACGTGTTCTGAGGTACGTATGGGGTTTTTCTTTTTCTTTTTCTTTCTATTATTGTTCATTGTTTTTTAATTGTTTTGTATTTCTATTGCTTTTTATTCTTTTCCTAAAACTCTTTAAAATTTCATTCTCTTTTTTAAAAATTAGGTAAAAGAAGGCTTGCCCAGCATTATGGATCAAAAGAGATCATGGTCAGATCTTTCGAAAGATGTTTTGGACTTGATATATCCACTTGTAATCAACGGGTCACCTTGTCTAATGACTTTGATCCACGATGAAAATGTCAAATTCTATTATCCGATATCCGGAAAGACATACTGTACGAACTATTTGTCGAACCGATTGGAGCGAATCGCCTCCTCCAATTTTGGGTGGTTGCTTTTGAATGATGACAGTGGTATTCTATCATTTTTAAATCCCTTCAACAATGTGGAGTTGTTCGATGTTCCCAACCTATCCTATTATAATAACTTTCAAATATATCATTTTTCATCTCCGCCTACTTCATCGGACTGTACTATCATTGCAATGAAAAATGATAATATGAGGGGTACTAATATTGGAATCATTAAGTGTGGTGAAAAGAATTGGACTCTCACCCGATTCAAGAACTTTGGTGGCAATTTTAAGACCTCCTTTTGCAGCGCAGTTTTCTTTGATGGTCGTTACTACTTTGTTGGAGATGAATTCAATCTCGGAATATTTGATGTCAATGCCAATTACTAGAAAGTTTGTGACAAGCATCTTGTATCCCGTCGAAAAAGTTATTTGTATCGTCCGCTTGGCATGGTAGAGGATAATGGTGGGATGTTGCTGGTTTACGAGTCTCGTGAATTGGAGCAATGCTGACAGTAACAGACACGTCAATTGGAGCAATGCTGGCACAAGAACAGACACGTCAATTGGAGCAATGCTGGCACAAGAACAGAAAGATTCCAAGGTTGAGCATGCAATCTACTTCGTAAGCCGGAAGCTTCAAGGAAGTGAACTCAGCTACTCAGCATTAGAGAAAACTTGTACCGCCTTGGTATGGGTAGTTGGAAAACTGAAATACTACATGCAGTCACATTCAGTGCTCCTGGTCTCCAAAATGGACCCCGTCCGATATCTCTTTGACAAGTCATCCCTGTCAATGCGACTAGCCAAGTGGTCATTCTTCCTGGCTGAGTTCGACATCAAGTTGTAAGTGCTCCAATTTGAATTGTTAGTATTTCCGTTAGAAAACTAACGAAAGCCTTAACTTTTCTAACAAAACCTAACTTTTCTAACAAAGCAAGGGTAAGTTGGGGATTGCTATTTAGAGTTAAGCATGGTAAAGAATCTCACAAAAGAGAAAAATTCGAAAATAGTAAGCTGTAAAACACAACTGATTGCTTATTTTGAAAATATATTCTCTTTTTCCAAAGCCTGGAGCAGCATTTAATGAACAGTTATTTGTAGCGTAAGGAAACACAGATTTCCGAAATATTCCAAAGATCTGAATCTGCACAAACGTTTCAAAGCAAGTAACTATGCCAAGTAAAATACAAAACTAACTATCAAAAATAGAAGATTACCAACATTATTTGGGAAACAAAATTATGGATATTAAACTTCCATGAGGAAGATGTAAAAGTGTCAGATGGGAGCATATTTGTAATGAATTGATGCAGCAATGCTACAAAAGGTTCTGAAAGTAAGTGTTATTGATATGCAGAGTTGCGCTCATTGACAAAACTAACAGCTTCGGATTGAGATAATTTTCGGATAAATTCATATTGACACAAAAACATTATTCTCTTTTCATATAAATTTCTCACATTTTCCACATCCGATTAAAAGAAGCCATTGATTTTGGTGTTAAATTAATGTGTCTTATCATGCTCAATAGTTGAACTCTTTTCATACATTGTGAGATTTGAATTCAGAGAGTGCAAAGAATTTTAATATAATCCCATCTTATGATTTTCAACTTTATTCTTAACCTTTGTTCTGAAGAGATATTGAACAACGGAAGGAAAGGAAAGAGATTAAGTTTTTTCTAGTTTGACATAACTACAGGATATTCTCTCTAGCTCTAAGGTTATATAAGGTACGTGCATACAAGGCCTTACGTTTAATTATGCTCTTCCGAAGAAAGAATGGGCAACTCCAATAAACCACTATGTTTTTGTTTCCTATGTTACTTTGAAATATCTTTGGGGCCACCGTCAGACTCACTGACATCAATAATTTTCACTGGCACACTTAGTGATCTGTATTATCACTTGGCTACTCTTGGTTTGCTTCCGGTTCATCAATGGATGGCATGTTTCACACCTACTTTTGCAGGTTTGGTGGAGGTAAATGTAAGTAACATTTAAGCTTCTAGTTTGAAAACATCCAGGCATTTAAAAAACCATATTTTAGGGATCAAGCTTCTTGCTTTTAATCTTTAGACAATGTATTTGTATGTAATTTTGGAGTCTTTGAGTGGCATCTCAATTGTGGTTATACATAATAACCAAAAACCGTGAGTTCAATGTCTCAAGGATTCAGTTTTACATTTTCTATTTTGGCCTAATATCCCTCCGTCCAAAAATTGAACGTCCTAATTGTTTTTACACACTTATTAAAAGATTCGTTTATGTCCAAAATTTCCCTTTTATTAAAGGAAAAGTTGGAGGGAGATGAAGAATTGTGGATTAACTTGGAAAAGCGTAATAAAAAGTGTTATGGATAGAAAGAGGACATCTATTTTGGGAAATCCCAATAAGCAAAATAGGACCTTTAATTTGGGATGGAGGGCGTATTTCTTTTTAACTCTTTGATCGGTTGATAGTCCTCCACCCTTCGTATTTCTGAAATTTCAAAATAACATCTCTATTTGTATCTCCCCTCCACTACCCCATAGCTAACTGTTTAAGTTTAACAAGGACAACAGTCTTTGTAAATTCTGTCAATCGGATTCTGAGATAGGTCAAGTCACCATCACCTTACACAGCTATTGAGCTTGTAGATAGTTGCTTCACGGTAAGAATTCTTTTGATGCCTTCATCTGCTAACTCTGAGAAATACTGACAACTTCTACAGCATAAAACAAATTTTCTTATTTCGTCGCAAAAAGAAAGAAATGAATAATGACATATTTATGCATTCAAATTCCCAAAGAACAGGACCAGGGCATAGATTATTCATGAGTATTATCAGGTACTGGTGTTTATTGTATAAGATGAACCCAGAAACCACCTGATTACTTACCCTAATTCCAAGATCATCAAGTTGAAACAATAAAGAAAATCAAGACATAATCCTTAATCCCATTATATATACACACAAAAAAAAATTGTATTAAGAGCAAAGATATTGATTTTGTAGCCTAGGTTTTCCATGTTCTGAGAGAGGGGGAGAATGACCTGATACTTTGGTGAGAAACTTTGTGCCGGCTGTGCGCCGGACAGGTTGCTGGCCGGAGTTGAGGGCCCGTGGGGAGGTAGAAGGGGCCTGTCGGAGCTATGGCATTGACAGGGGCTGAGTTTCTGAATAGTGTTTGGGTTCAACCTGATTCACCTTTTTAAGTAATTTCAAAAATTTGGGAATTTGAAGCGTATGCTCACCCGTCCCCTATTAATATGGACTTACTTCGAAAGTGTAATGGTATCTGAAAGTTGGACAAAAGTCCATTTTAGTCCTTAAACTATTTTAAATGAGACAATTTGGTCCTTGAACTATTGTTTGGGAGATTTTCGTCCTTCAACTAATGTTTTGAAGATTAAAAGATCCTTCCATCCCTCTCCGTTTACACCACCGTTAAATTTTATTATGTGCTGGCATTTTTGGTCTAGCTGGCCTTCCACGTCGTTTAATTACTCAAACCCTCCAAGGCGCAGTGAATCCGGCCGCAATTCGCTTGATAATCCGGCCGCAATTCGCTTCGTAACTTGCTCTGTTGATTTTGGTTTTCAGACGGGGCGGCCGCCTCGTCTTCATCATGTGCCCGCCTCACACCTCTTCAGCAATTGAGACAGCAACTGAAGCCCATGCGCCCGCCTCGCCGTCACCAGGCGCTCGCCTCTGCGTTGTTCAAACGGAGCCCAACATACGGCCTTGGAAGCGCACGCCTCATTCATTCCCAGGCGGCCGCCCCGTTGCTGTAACATGGATTTTTGTCATTTGTTGACTAATTGAAGGGCACACCATAACGGCCTACCAATCCAGGGAAATATTAAGTCAAGCAATCAAGGAACTTCAATATACCAATGTTACAATCCTGAAATTTTCATTTGGAGACTCCACCATTTCTCAAGGGTATGTATGTTGTCTCTGACAATTTGTCAAAGACCATTATGTCATGTTCTGTTCATAGGATGAGTTTGGTTAGGCCTGCTCTGTTCAGTGTATTCAAAGTTTTTTTTAACTAATTTAATAGCGTGTTCATACAAATTTCATGAATTTTGGATATGTGCAAGACCACTTTTTCCATTTTTCTTCCAAGGTGAATTATTATGTCAAAATGCATGTTCTGTTTTACATCAGAAATGTATGAATTGTTTTGGTCTACTTAGAAATTCTTCTTGATCTGATTTCCCACCATATAAGCAGTTCATATTATGATCAATCGCCATAACTTCCACTTATGCCATGATCAATCACCACATATCTGTTTTTAGCACACTAATGTATATTCATGCACTCATC
Organism: Adenophora triphylla var. japonica; assembly: GCA_022495995.1. Taxonomy (NCBI): domain Eukaryota; kingdom Viridiplantae; phylum Streptophyta; class Magnoliopsida; order Asterales; family Campanulaceae; genus Adenophora; species Adenophora triphylla. The sequence continues at coordinate 126,910 of JAFEMH010005877.1, read as the reverse complement.
TAAGTCTAGCTTTAACAATATATATAGAAGCTATTTCTCTGCACCCACAAATGAATTTTCAGATCCAAACAAAGGAATCAGTCACTTAATCATGTTTAATCATGTTTTCCTATCAAACATAATAACCTTTGTACCAAAACACATTCAACCCCCAAAAATCATCAACCAAAACAGAGCACTTCACCCACAATACCCCAAAAAGCCTCTGTAGGTACCAAAATAAAAAACAATCCCAATTTTAATGTTTGCAAACACAACTATACATAATTAATGTCTTGGCTTCTTCTGCTGGGACTTGGATTGATTCTGCAATGCATGGCCAGTTATGAAAGTCCTTCCCCTCCTTGAAAATGATGGTTGAAGGGCAGCTTGCACATTAGGGGGACCACTTCCCATTCCAACTTTACTTGTTGACCCATCCTACAACAAAAAAACAAGGTCATGTGACTATAAAGCATTGATTGAATAAAAAAATAAGAAAAGAAACATACCAGTCCATTGTTTCTCTCACCCATGCTTTCAGATCCAGATCTACTCCCCCTCCTCCTAACAGGTTGCTTCTCTCTTCTTGGGGCAGATTCAACTAGCCGTGAGTTCTCATTTACAGGTTTGTTTGGGCATTTTCTAATGTTATGGCCCTCTTGCTTGCAAAGTCTACATGTCATTTTAATCCCTTTTTTTTATTTCTTGATGTTCTTGAAGGGATCTTCTTCAAGTAAGAGAATTTCATTTGTGCCTTTACCTCTCCCATCTTCAAGTGCATTTTTTCTTCTATTCCACTTAGGTCTTCCCTTCACAACTCTTGGTGGTGGTGGTAGCAACACTGGTTTATCACTCTCGGGCCACTTTTCAATACCATTCATAGGCCTCAACATGTGCTCATAGCACTTAAGGTATGTCTCACCCTTTAAGCACTCATAAATGTAGTCCTCTGGATCCCTTCTCATGTAAGTAATAGCAGATACAGCATGACAACATGGAATTCCATTAAGTTGCCATGCTCTACAAGTACAAGTCCAGGAAGTTAGGTTCACAATTGTTCCCCCTCTAGTACCACTAATCTCAAAGTCCATGTCACCATACCATTGTGCATAACAATCTCTTGACTTAGTTATTGAATCCTCTAATGAGGCCAACACTCTATGCCCAAATCTCTTACCTTCATTCATTCTGTTAATCATGTAATCTCTCTTATCTCTTATCCTATCCACCAATTTAAGTCTAATTGACTCTAACATACTTATCAGAGGTTTGTACCTGCCATCAAATATATATATTGATGAACTTATTAACATTGTGAACTGGAAAAGTGCAATTAGTTAAAAAAAATGTAGTTCATACCTGGCCTCTAAAATCCAACAATTGAAGCTCTCACACATGTTGTTATCAACTGAATCAACAGTGCAATCAGTGGAAAAAAAAGCCTTACTCCATCTAGATGGATCCCTATCCATCAGATGTTTGTAAGCTAGTTCAGATAAACTTTTAATCTTCTCCATATTCTTCTTAAATTCATCCTCTGTTGTTGACTTTGCTGCAGCCCAAAAGAACTTTCTGTAATTTACCCCAGTAAATCCCATTTTCCTAAAGTTGGCATAAATATGCCTTGCGCAGTTCCTATGTTGGATTTCAGGGAACAAGTTCTTAACAGCTAGTTCCAAACCCTAAAATAAAATGAAAAGAAAACAGTCAAATGGTGTAAACATATAGAAAAAAAAAGTTAAAAGAAAACAGTTGATGAATATAATGTAAAATATATTACCTTTTGCTGATCCGACATTAAAGTCCATCCATCTCCAGTTCCTATGCCTATGTCCCTTGCAACCAAGTTTAGAAACCAACCCCAAGTGTGTTGGTCCTCCTTTTCAACCACTGCCCATGCAATAGGAAACATCTGATTGTTGGCATCTCTCCCCATTGCTGTCAAAAGTTCACCTTTAATCCATGTTTTTAGAAAACATCCATCAACCCCAACAAATTTTCTGCATCCCTGAACAAAGTTCTTCTTAACTGCATGAAAACATACATAAAATCTCCTAAATTGTGGAGGTCCTCCCCATTCATCACCAGTACCCTTCAAGACAATTGTAGTGCCTGGATTTGATCTGTCCAATTCATTAACATAATTCCAAAGTTGAGCATAATGCTCATTCATTGATTCACGAACTGCAGCTAATGCTCTCTTCTTTGTTCTTAAACAGAGCTTAATATTCACATCAACTCCTACCTCTTTCTTCACCAAATTTTTTATTTCAATAACCCTCATAAAAGGTGTTAGTCTGATTCTATCACCCAATATGTCGGCCAACCATTTAGAATTCACAGCCTTTACTCTTGTGTTGCTTGTACACCTATGGGTTTTTTGGTAGGATTTCACCTTAAAAGTTTGTTCTTTGCCTTCATAACTTGCATATAAAGCCCAAGGACAATTTGTGCATTTTGCTTGAACCCTAACTTTATCATTTTTTTTAAACCAAATAGGGTACCTGTGTTTTGCAGCATATGATCTGATTTGATGTTTCAACTGTGCAGGTCCTTCAAAAATCATATCTACACAAAACTGAAAGTCTTTGATATCAACCTTTGGATTGAAGTGAATCTCCTCAACTTGTTTTGTTGATCTCGATTCTCTAGTCCAATCTTCTTCATCACTACTACTAACTGGAACAAAGTCAGAGCCAGAATCAGCCCCATCGTCATCACTATTCCATGGTTTAAATCGACCACCAATGTCAATGTCAAAGTACTTAGATTGATCTACACCACTCCCACCAATTCCAGAATCCATAAATGGTGCTCCATCAATAAGAACATGCTCACTGCCCCTATTCTCATCACCCACATACTCATATGGTTCTTCATTTACACCATCCTCATTTTCCAGATAAATTATTTCTTCCTTAGATATCATTTCAATTGCAGCTGCTTTATCTCTATTAATCCTATACTCCTCATCATCAGTCATATTATCACTATCCTCAAATAATTCAATATCATCTCTATCAACATTCTCACCATCATTCCCACCATCATTCTCCCCATCATTAGACAGAGAATCTAGTTTATTAATCTCATACTCATAGTCAGCCCACCATTTATCATTATCCACATTCAAATCATCAGCTTGACTGAAAACATCTGCATCATTGTTGTCCATACTGCAATAAAATCCAAACCCATACATAATACTCAAAAACAAGAAGTTTAACAATGTTTAAAGAACAAATAACAATGAATCTAACAAACCCTAGACAGAAACAGAACCCTAATTCATATTTTAAACAAAATTAAAACAAGAACTATCCAATAACACTAAATATAAGGAGAAACTTACTTGAGTAATTTAAAATTGTAGTTTGAATCTCTCAATTTCTTCCCGAATTGCTCAATCCTTCTTCTTCATATAGCTATAGCTATCGCTTTCTCTCAATTTCTTCCAGAATTCCAGGCGCCTTGTAGAGAGGGTTTGAATCGTTTGATTAATTAATTCCAGGCGCCTTGTTGTAGAGAGGGTTTGAATCGTTTGATTAATTAAACAGGTGGATGCCACGCAAGTAAAAAATTGCCAACACATAAATACTTAACGTTGTTGTAAACGGTGGTGTAACAGAAGGATTTATTAATCTTGAAAACATTAGTTAAAGGACTAAAAGCTCCCAAAAAATAGTTCAAGGACCAAATTGTCTCATTTAAAATAGTTTAAGGACTAAAATGGGACTTTTGTCCTGAAAGTTGGGTCGGTGAAACAAGTTTGACAAAACCCTAATTTGTTTTGGGGAAGACGATGGAAAGGAATGGGGAAGAAAATCGTATGTGTGATTGGGATTTATGGACAAGTGGTGGCGGGTTGGGCTTAATTTTGGTTAGGTCAAATTTTAGGGTGGAGATGGAAGGAGAGAGGGAACTTAAATGGGTTTTCATTTTCATGGCTGACGGTGGGTGGTTGAGAGTTTGGCTTTCAAGTGGATTTTCATTTTCATGGTATACAGATTTTCTAGGGGCAGAGGTTGTGGGTGGTGGTGGTGGTGTGGTGGAGGGGACTGTTTTGGAGACAAAGGAGATGGCAGCGAAGGAAGTTGGACGGAGGCGGAGGAAGACGGTTTGGCGGAGAAAGATGGGGAGGGTAGAATGTGTTGTGTTGGAAAAAAATAATTTTAGCCCTTTCAATTTTTAATATTTCATTATACCCCTTATATACTAATGTTTATTTCCAAAATGTCCTCCGTTAAGCGTCATGTGGACGTCACGTGTGATGATTTAACGAAAAAATCCAACTTTTCCTTCTAAAAGCACTTAACTGTCAACTTTTTACGACTTTGGACCCTTAATAGTCAAAAGTGAAACATTGGACCCTGAAGTGCAAACACCCCCCAAACTTTGACCCTTATTATTTCAGTATTTGCAATTTGCACATAAAATAAATAAACTTTTCGTAATTGTTCAACTAAAGTCAAAAAGATACACACACACACACACGATGTAGCTAAGACAGTTCTGGTCGCTGATTTCATCAGGCCGGAAGACTTACCAACATCATCACAAGTAAGAATTGGTCAAGAATTGAACGACAATCGATGAGAGTTGCAACTGAATACTTCTCCCATTATCCATCAGGAAGGCCTTTGGATGAGATCAATCCTGTAACGACCCCGAATTTCCACAACAATAATAATACTTAATTGATAATAAAATAAACTCCAACGGCTACTAAAACCATAATTTAAAAACTAACCACCATTTGAATATAACTTAAATGCGAATAACGGTAACAACTTCAACGGCTAGTACAATCCACTAGCTCAAAAAACTTTAATGTCTAACAAACTTTCAAATACTGAAGTAACTAACTAAATAGAAATAACTAAACGATCCTTGAACTCCTTATGAGGTGCTCCCGATCCGTTTCACGTTCTTCCTATATGAAATCTGGAAGAAAAAGAGTATGAAAAGGGTGAGCGAATAATGCCCAGTAAGTTCATATACAACCCTCCTACTTAAGGAGGAGTTGACCTGAAGGAATATCAAACGATGCAAATTTCAAATAACAATCAAAGACACAACGAAGTACAATTTCGAAATCATTATTTAACAAATTCTCAAATCACATGTCTTTCAAAATCTCAAAGGTTTCACAAACTGAGTTGACAAATATTTTGGAGTTCCAACTGATGACGAAATCGATTCAAATTGACTCGAATGGTTTACTTAATTAAAACTGTCCCATACCAGCTTTAACTAACTAAACCACTCACAGATTATAAGAAATTCAAAGGACTGATAAGCTGAACAAAGTTGACTCGAGTAATCTAATTATCTACAACTGTCCCATACCAGCCGTAGATAATCAAATCACTCACAGACATCATGATCACATAAGTGGTCCACTGACCTTATCAAACCAAAATCCCATAAAGGGAACAAAAGCCCACAAAGAGCACTAATACCCACAAAGGGTTCAAAATCCCACAAAGGGCACAAAGGTTGACTCCGCAGAGTCCTAAACAGTGCACCACAACTACATTGAAGCGGTGAACTAAGTTTGCCCGAAGGCCAAAATATCAAATATACCCCGCCGAAGCGGGTTGTCTAACTTAGTGATCATTAATGGAACAAAATCATACTATATCAAAACGCATTTTTTATACAGAATACGAACTTTCACAATAACAATGAAATTCTGTATTTACGAAACCAAAAGGACGATTTAAGCAAACGAATAACAAAAGATTAGCAAATAACGGTAAACGAGGGAGTCAAAACAAATACTGACGCGAGGTCAGCTTTTACGTATCAAAGGAACGTACATCGCCAAGAAATATGCGGAAGCCTAAACAATGAAACAGAACGGAATCAATTAACTTAAAGATGTATAATCCCTTACCTTGGCCTTGCTTTCCTTCCTTAAGCAACGCCTTTACGCAAAATCTACAATCACGGAATAACATAACTTAGGCACAAGTAATCGTTTATTACTTCTTATGTACCTATACTTTCTTTCCTTAGTTAACCTATGAGTTATTCTCAGACTAACCTTAACTGGTTAACTAACTTTCTATTTTTAGAAGCTTTCCTAATTTAGCAGTTTCTAATCTTAGAAACTTTCTATTTCGAAGTTCTAACACTTTGGAACCTAAGTCTTTTAGTATTCCTTATTAATCCTAAAGTGTTATTCTTCTTCTTTTCCTTTGATATAATCCCTTTAAAGTCTTTGGACTTCAGGGCCGGTCCATATCAAAGGCAAGTGAGGCCCGGGCCTTAGGCCCCCAAAATTTTGCATTTTTTAGGGGCCCCAAAATTTTGGACTTAGTGGTAATATGCTAGGAGTGAGGGGCCTCAATGAAAATTAAATTTAAAAGCCAATTTTTTAATTGTTTAATATGGGCAATTAAACAACACTCACGGCACAGAGGAACGGAGGAACTGAGGAAGAGACAGACGGACGGTCTCCAGTCCGACGGAATTGCGATCGCCGCCAAGCCACCGCCGTTCGTCCGCCGCACCATTTTTTACAAGGTATTTCTATTCTCTAATTCTCTCCCTTCATCTACTTTTCCTCTCTCTCTCATCTCAAATTCTCCAAATTTCTAAATCCCTAACAAATTAAGGATTTTGATTTAGAGTTAAATAATTTATTTTATCCTAGATTAGAATTAGGGCTTTTGATTTAGGGTTAAATTAAATTTATTTTATCCGAAATTAGGGCATATGATTTTGGGTTAAATAATTGATTTATTAGAATTATTTATTAAATTTTTGGGTTATTTTGTGCTCGCTGTAGATTGAGTGATTGAGGTGATTATTTGAATGTTTCACTACACTTTATATGTTGTGATTTTCTTGTGGTCCTCTTATTTGTTGTTAGCATTAATTGAAGGAGTTGCCTGAAGTCTTGGTGATGGATGTTAAGAGATGTCTCACTATAGGACGTTCTAGTATAAGTCAATGAGGTCAATCAGGAGGAGGTGCAATTCTTTTGCAATGCAGATTCATATATCTGCATTGTGAATGTCGTAGATATGGGTTCCATGAATTTGTATAGGAAAATAAAATTTTGTGCTATTACCTATTGTTACTTGTGTGTATATTTTTGTTAAACATATTTTATCAAAAAGTTGAGTATTAATCTGTTTGCTTGTTAATTATATATCTATAAATACTTAGTTGTGCAAACTGAAATTATTGTTATCAGAACAGTGAAGGCCCCATTTAAGTTACCGGCCTAGGGCCCCGAATATCACAGGGCCGGCCCTGTTGGACTTCCCCTAAATTGCAAAAGGTTCCTTTAGGTTTTCTTAATTTCAATAAAGTCCTTTAACTTTCTAAAGTTTACAAAGAGGTCACTTAACTTTCAGAATTTTACAAAGTAGTCCTTCAACTTTTGGAAAATTGCAAAACAGTCCCTCGACTTTTGGAAAATCACTAAACAGTCCCTCAACTTTTGAAAAATTACTAAACAGTCCTTCAACTTTTCAGTAATTGCAAAACAGTCCTTCGAATTTTCAAAATCACAGAACAGTCCCTCAGAACCTTTGAACTTTTCGATTGGTCCTTTAGTTAACTGTTCAGTTAGTAACTTAACTGGAAATCAGAATTTAATCCTTTCAGCTTTGAAAACTTTACAGTTTGGTCCCTTTTTAGTTTAAAAACTAACTGTTTTCACACAAAATAAATCAAAAGCTTAACACCTAAAAAGAGACACACCCAAAATCATCTTAGGCCAATTTGGCCGAACCATGGGTATTTCAAAAATATGATTTTTGTTCTTCTTTTTTTTATTTCCCACACATTAAACACATTATTTAATTTATATATTCTTTAATAAGAATACTTTTAATCATATTAATTGAGTTTGATTCAATTTCAAAACAATATGAACTAGGGTTAGGGTTACATCATTATAACCTACAATTTCCCAATAATCAAACCCTCAATTCATTAATTAAACTCTAAGATTAAACCATTAAAAATTCAAGAATGGCTAAACCTAGAATTAAATAGTTTTAGAATTTCAGAAATTCATATCTAATTCAATTTAATGCCCATTAATTAATTCTTAATTAATCAACAATATTCATAATAAAAACCTCAATCTAATCTCAAGAGTTTCTAGGATTTTCTAGACTTTAAATTCAAGAATAATAATTATGGGACGGAGGAATCTTTACCTTAGTTTTGGTCTTTTCTTCTTCTCCACTTCACTTCACGCCACCATGCCGTTCTCTCTCTCTCACGGTTCTCTCTCTACTCCTGGTGGAGTGCCGCCTCCTCTTTCTCTCTATTTCTTTTGATTATCAAAATAGTTAAATAACCCTAGGTATTTAGAAAAAGATGAATATATAGATGGGTTTAGTTTAATTAGGTTTTCTAAGCCCACAAGATTACTCAAGCTCAATAATAACTAAAGCCCAAACACAATTCAATTTTTTTTTTTTAAAAAAGATAATTCAAATAATTTAATTTAAGAAAATAATTTAATTATTAAAACAATTTATTAAAAATGAGTATTTAAAAAAAGTTTTACTAAATCTAAGCCCAATACCAAAGTCCAACTCATTTAAATAATTTAACCCACATAATAAAATTCCTAGGACTTCAATATAATTATTAGTCCCTCTAAAAGCCTAATTGAAAATTTAACAACTTACCAAATAATCCTCGAAAATTTTTGGGTTATTACATTCTTACCCCCTTAAAAGAAGTTTAGTCCTCTAAACTTTCATAATCTGATGAAGCAACTAATCTTATCATATAAATCTACACTAAATACTCTAAGAATGACAGTGAGGTCAAACCTAAGGCTCAAATCAAACTTATCCTTACACATTCAAATCTCCCAAAGATCTAAAGGCTCAAATCAAACTTATCCTCATACATTCTAAACTCCCAAAGATCTAAAGCCAAAGCTCTGATACCAACTGTAACGACCCCGAATTTCCACAACAATAATAATACTTAATTGATAATAAAATAAACTCCAACGGCTACTAAAACCATAATTTAAAAACTAACCACCATTTGAATATAACTTAAATGCGGATAACGGTAACAACTTCAACGGCTAGTACAATCCACTAGCTCAAAAAACTTTAATGTCTAACAAACTTTCAAATACTGAAGTAACTAACTAAATAGAAATAACTAAACGATCCTTGAACTCCTTATGAGGTGCTCCCGATCCGTTTCACGTTCTTCCTATATGAAATCTGGAAGAAAAAGAGTATGAAAAGGGTGAGCGAACAATGCCCAGTAAGTTCATATACAACCCTCCCAGGTTACTAAGGAGGAGTTGACCTGAAGGAATATCAAACGATGCAAATTTCAAATAACAATCAAAGACACAACGAAGTACAATTTCGAAATCATTATTTAACAAATTCTCAAATCACATGTCTTTCAAAATCTCAAAGGTTTCACAAACTGAGTTGACAAATATTTTGGAGTTCCAACTGATGACGAAATCGATTCAAATTGACTCGAATGGTTTACTTAATTAAAAGCCCCATACCAAACTTTAACTAACTAAACCACTCACGATTATAAGAAATTCAAAGGATCGATAAGCCGAACAAAGTTGACTCGAGTAATCTAATTATCTACAACCTGCCCCATACCAGCCGTAGATAATCAAATCACTCACAGACATCATGATCACATAAGTGGTCCACTGACCTTATCAAACCAAAATCCCATAAAGGGAACAAAAGCCCACAAAGAGCACTAATACCCACAAAGGGTTCAAAATCCCACAAAGGGCACAAAGGTTGACTCCGCAGAGTCCTAAACAGTGCACCACAACTACATTGAAGCGGTGAACTAAGTTTGCCCGAAGGCCAAAATATCAAATATACCCCGCCGAAGCGGGTTGTCTAACTTAGTGATCATTAATGGAACAAAATCATACTATATCAAAACGCATTTTTTATACAGAATACGAACTTTCACAATAACAATGAAATTCTGTATTTACGAAACCAAAAGGACGATTTAAGCAAACGAATAACAAAAGATTAGCAAATAACGGTAAACGAGGGAGTCAAAACAAATACTGACGCGATGTCAGCTTTTACGTATCAAAGGAACGTACATCGCCAAGAAATATGCGGAAGCCTAAACAATGAAACGGAACGGAATCAATTAACTTAAAGATGTATAATCCCTTACCTTGGCCTTGCTTTCCTTCCTTAAGCAACGCCTTTACGCAAAATCTACAATCACGGAATAACATAACTTAGGCACAAGTAATCGTTTATTACTTCTTATGTACCTATACTTTCTTTCCTTAGTTAACCTATGAGTTATTCTCAGACTAACCTTAACTCGGTTAACTAACTTTCTATTTTTAGAAGCTTTCCTAATTTAGCGGTTTCTAATCTTAGAAACTTTCTATTTCGAAGTTCTAACACTTTGGAACCTAAGTCTTTTAGTATTCCTTATTAATCCTAAAGTGTTATTCTTCTTCTTTTCCTTTGATATAATCCCTTTAAAGTCTTTGGACTTCCCCTAAATTGCAAAAGGTTCCTTTAGGTTTTCTTAATTTCAATAAAGTCCTTTAACTTTCTAAAGTTTACAAAGAGGTCACTTAACTTTCAGAATTTTACAAAGTAGTCCTTCAACTTTTGGAAAATTGCAAAACAGTCCCTCGACTTTTGGAAAATCACTAAACAGTCCCTCAACTTTTGAAAAATTACTAAACAGTCCCTTCAACTTTTCGGTAATTGCAAAACAGTCCTTCGAATTTTCAAAATCACAGAACAGTCCCTCAGAACCTTTGAACTTTTCAGTTCAGTCCTTTAGTTAACTGTTCAGTTAGTAACTTAACTGGAAATCAGAATTTAATCCTTTCAGCTTTGAAAACTTTACAGTTTGGTTCCTTTTTAGTTTAAAAACTAACTGTTTTCACACAAAATAAATCAAAAGCTTAACACCTAAAAAGAGACACACCCAAAATCATCTTAGGCCAATTTGGCCGAACCATGGGTATTTCAAAAATATGATTTTTGTTCTTCTTTTTTTTATTTCCCACACATTAAACACATTATTTAATTTATATATTCTTTAATAAGAATACTTTTAATCATATTAATTGAGTTTGATTCAATTTCAAAACAATATGAACTAGGGTTAGGGTTACATCATTATAACCTACAATTTCCCAATAATCAAACCCTCAATTCATTAATTAAACTCTAAGATTAAACCATTAAAAATTCAAGAATGGCTAAACCTAGAATTAAATAGTTTTAGAATTTCAGAAATTCATATCTAATTCAATTTAATGCCCATTAATTAATTCTTAATTAATCAACAATATTCATAATAAAAACCTCAATCTAATCTCAAGAGTTTCTAGGATTTTCTAGACTTTAAATTCAAGAATAATAATTATGGGACGGAGGAATCTTTACCTTAGTTTTGGTCTTTTCTTCTTCTCCACTTCACTTCACGCCACCACGCCGTTTCTCTCTCTCTCTCTCACGGTTCTCTCTACTCGGTGGGTGCCGCCTCCTCTTTCTCTCTATTTCTTTTGATTATCAAAATAGTTAAATAACCCTAGGTATTTAGAAAAAGATGAATATATAGATGGGTTTAGTTTAATTAGGTTTTCTAAGCCCACAAGATTACTCAAGCTCAATAATAACTAAAGCCCAAACACAATTCAATTTTTTTTTTTAAAAGATAATTCAAATAATTTAATTTAAGAAAATAATTTAATTATTAAAACAATTTATTAAAAATGAGTATTTAAAAAAAGTTTTACTAAATCTAAGCCCAATACCAAAGTCCAACTCATTTAAATAATTTAACCCACATAATAAAATTCCTAGGACTTCAATATAATTATTAGTCCCTCTAAAAGCCTAATTGAAAATTTAACAACTTACCAAATAATCCTCGAAAATTTTTGGGTTATTACATTCTTACCCCCTTAAAAGAAGTTTAGTCCTCTAAACTTTCATAATTCGATGAAGCAATTAATCTTATCATATCAATCTACACTAAATACTCTAAGAATGACAGTGAGGTCAAACCTAAGGCTCAAATCAAACTTATCCTTACACATTCAAATCTCCCAAAGATCTAAAGGCTCAAATCAAACTTATCCTCATACATTCTAAACTCCCAAAGATCTAAAGCCAAAGCTCTGATACCAACTGTAACGACCCCGAATTTCCACAACAATAATAATACTTAATTGATAATAAAATAAACTCCAACGGCTACTAAAACCATAATTTAAAAACTAACCACCATTTGAATATAACTTAAATGCGGATAACGGTAACAACTTCAACGGCTAGTACAATCCACTAGCTCAAAAAACTTTAATGTCTAACAAACTTTCAAATACTGAAGTAACTAACTAAATAGAAATAACTAAACGATCCTTGAACTCCTTATGAGGTGCTCCCGATCCGTTTCACGTTCTTCCTATATGAAATCTGGAAGAAAAAGAGTATGAAAAGGGTGAGCGAACAATGCCCAGTAAGTTCATATACAACCCCTCCGGTTACTAAGGAGGAGTTGACCTGAAGGAATATCAAACGATGCAAATTTCAAATAACAATCAAAGACACAACGAAGTACAATTTCGAAATCATTATTTAACAAATTCTCAAATCACATGTCTTTCAAAATCTCAAAGGTTTCACAAACTGAGTTGACAAATATTTTGGAGTTCCAACTGATGACGAAATCGATTCAAATTGACTCGAATGGTTTACTTAATTAAAACTGTCCCATACCAGCTTTAACTAACTAAACCACTCACAGATTATAAGAAATTCAAAGGACTGATAAGCTGAACAAAGTTGACTCGAGTAATCTAATTATCTACAACTGTCCCATACCAGCTGTAGATAATCAAATCATTCACAGACATCATAATCACATAAGTGGTCCACTGACCTTATCAAACCGAAATCCCATAAAGGGAACAAAAGCCCACAAAGAGCACTAATACCCACAAAGGGTTCGAAATCCCACAAAGGGCACAAAGGTTGACTCCGCAGAGTCCTAAACAGTGCACCACAACTACATTGAAGCGGTGAACTAAGTTTGCCCGAAGGCCAAAATATCAAATATACCCCGCCGAAGCAGGTTGTCTAACTTAGTGATCATTAATGGAACAAAATCATATTATATCAAAACGCATTTTTATACAGAATACGAACTTTCACAATAACAATGAAATTCTGTATTTACGAAACCAAAAGAACGATTTAAGCAAACGAATAGCAAAAGATTAGCAAATAACGGTAAACGAGGGAGTCAAAACAAATACTGACGCGAGGTCAGCTTTTACGTATCAAATGAACGTACATCGCCAAGAAATATGCGGAAGCCTAAACAATGAAACGGAACGGAATCAATTAACTTAAAGATGTATAATCCCTTACCTTGGTCTAGCTTTCCTTCCTTAAGCAACGCCTTTACGCAAAATCTACAATCACGGAATAACATAACTTAGGCACAAGTAATCGTTTATTACTTCTTATGTACCTATACTTTCTTTCCTTAGTTAACCTATGAGTTATTCTCAGACTAACCTTAACTGGTTAACTAACTTTCTATTTTTAGAAGCTTTCCTAATTTAGCAGTTTCTAATCTTAGAAACTTTCTATTTCGAAGTTCTAACACTTTGGAACCTAAGTCTTTTAGTATTCCTTATTAATCCTAAAGTGTTATTCTTCTTCTTTTCCTTTGATATAATCCCTTTAAAGTCTTTGGACTTCCCCTAAATTGCAAAAGGTTCCTTTAGGTTTTCTTAATTTCAATAAAGTCCTTTAACTTTCTAAAGTTTACAAAGAGGTCACTTAACTTTCAGAATTTTACAAAGTAGTCCTTCAACTTTTGGAAAATTGCAAAACAGTCCCTCGACTTTTGGAAAATCACTAAACAGTCCCTCAACTTTTGAAAAATTACTAAACAGTCCTTCAACTTTTCAGTAATTGCAAAACAGTCCTTCGAATTTTCAAAATCACAGAACAGTCCCTCAGAACCTTTGAACTTTTCAGTTCAGTCCTTTAGTTAACTGTTCAGTTAGTAACTTAACTGGAAATCAGAATTTAATCCTTTCAGCTTTGAAAACTTTACAGTTTGGTCCCTTTTTAGTTTAAAAACTAACTGTTTTCACACAAAATAAATCAAAAGCTTAACACCTAAAAAGAGACACACCCAAAATCATCTTAGGCCAATTTGGCCGAACCATGGGTATTTCAAAAATATGATTTTTGTTCTTCTTTTTTTTATTTCCCACACATTAAACACATTATTTAATTTATATATTCTTTAATAAGAATACTTTTAATCATATTAATTGAGTTTGATTCAATTTCAAAACAATATGAACTAGGGTTAGGGTTACATCATTATAACCTACAATTTCCCAATAATCAAACCCTCAATTCATTAATTAAACTCTAAGATTAAACCATTAAAAATTCAAGAATGGCTAAACCTAGAATTAAATAGTTTTAGAATTTCAGAAATTCATATCTAATTCAATTTAATGCCCATTAATTAATTCTTAATTAATCAACAATATTCATAATAAAAACCTCAATCTAATCTCAAGAGTTTCTAGGATTTTCTAGACTTTAAATTCAAGAATAATAATTATGGGACGGAGGAATCTTTACCTTAGTTTTGGTCTTTTCTTCTTCTCCACTTCACTTCACGCCACCATGCTGTTCTCTCTCTCTCTCTCACGGTTCTCTCTCTACTCGGTGGGTGCCGCCTCCTCTTTCTCTCTATTTCTTTTGATTATCAAAATAGTTAAATAACCCTAGGTATTTAGAAAAAGATGAATATATAGATGGGTTTAGTTTAATTAGGTTTTCTAAGCCCACAAGATTACTCAAGCTCAATAATAACTAAAGCCCAAACACAATTCAATTTTTTTTTTATTAAAAAGATAATTCAAATAATTTAATTTAAGAAAATAATTTAATTATTAAAACAATTTATTAAAAATGAGTCTTTAAAAAGTTTTACTAAATCTAAGCCCAATACCAAAGTCCAACTCATTTAAATAATTTAACCCACATAATAAAATTCCTAGGACTTCAATATAATTATTAGTCCCTCTAAAAGCCTAATTGAAAATTTAACAACTTACCAAATAATCCTCGAAAATTTTTGGGTTATTACATTCTTACCCCCTTAAAAGAAGTTTAGTCCTCTAAACTTTCATAATCTGATGAAGCAACTAATCTTATCATATAAATCTACACTAAATACTCTAAGAATGACAGTGAGGTCAAACCTAAGGCTCAAATCAAACTTATCCTTACACATTCTAATCTCCCAAAGATCTAAAGGCTCAAATCAAACTTATCCTCATACATTCTAAACTCCCAAAGATCTAAAGCCAAAGCTCTGATACCAACTGTAACGACCCCGAATTTCCACAACAATAATAATACTTAATTGATAATAAAATAAACTCCAAGCGCTACTAAAACCATAATTTAAAAACCAACCACAATTTGAATATAACTTAAATGCGGATAACGGTAATAATCTCAACGGCTAGTACAATTCACTAGCTCAACAAAATCTTTAATGTCTAACAAACTTTCAAATACGAAGTAACTAACTAAATAGAAATAACTAAACGATCCTTGAACTCCTTATGAGGTGCTCCCGATCCGTTTCACGTTCTTCCTATATGAAATCTGGAAGAAAAAGAGTATGAAAAGGGTGAGCGAACAATGCCCAGTAAGTTCATATACAACCCTCCTAGGTTACTAAGGAGGAGTTGACCTGAAGGAATATCAAACGATGTAAATTTCAAATAACAATCAAAGACACAACGAAGTACAATTTCGAAATCATTATTTAACAAATTCTCAAATCACATGTCTTTCAAAATCTCAAAGGTTTCACAAACTGAGTTGACAAATATTTTGGAGTTCCAACTGATGACGAAATCGATTCAAATTGACTCGAATGGTTTACTTAATTAAAAAGCTGTCCCATACCGGCTTTAACTAACTAAACCACTCACAGCATTATAAGAAATTCAAAGGTGATAAGCCGAACAAAGTTGACTCGAGTAATCTAATTATCTACAACCTGTCCCATACCAGTAGTAGATAATCAAATCACTCACAGACATCATGATCACATAAGTGGTCCACTGACCTTATCAAACCAAAATCCCATAAAGGGAACAAAAGCCCACAAAGAGCACTAATACCCACAAAGGGTTCAAAATCCCACAAAGGGCACAAAGGTTGACTCCGCAGAGTCCTAAACAGTGCACCACAACTACATTGAAGCGGTGAACTAAGTTTGCCCGAAGGCCAAAATATCAAATATACCCCGCCGAAGCGGGTTGTCTAACTTAGTGATCATTAATGGAACAAAATCATACTATATCAAAACGCATTTTTTATACAGAATACGAACTTTCACAATAACAATGAAATTCTGTATTTACGAAACCAAAAGGACGATTTAAGCAAACGAATAACAAAAGATTAGCAAATAACGGTAAACGAGGGAGTCAAAACAAATACTGACGCGAGGTCAGCTTTTACGTATCAAAGGAACGTACATCGCCAAGAAATATGCGGAAGCCTAAACAATGAAACGGAACGGAATCAATTAACTTAAAGATGTATAATCCCTTACATTGGCCTTGCTTTCCTTCCTTAAGCAACGCCTTTACGCAAAATCTACAATCACGGAATAACATAACTTAGGCACAAGTAATCGTTTATTACTTCTTATGTACCTATACTTTCTTTCCTTAGTTAACCTATGAGTTATTTTCAGACTAACCTTAACTGGTTAACTAACTTTCTATTTTTAGAAGCTTTCCTAATTTAGCAGTTTCTAATCTTAGAAACTTTCTATTTCGAAGTTCTAACACTTTGGAACCTAAGTCTTTTAGTATTCCTTATTAATCCTAAAGTGTTATTCTTCTTCTTTTCCTTTGATATAATCCCTTTAAAGTCTTTGGACTTCCTAAATTGCAAAAGGTTCCTTTAGGTTTTCTTAATTTCAATAAAGTCCTTTAACTTTCTAAAGTTTACAAAGAGGTCACTTAACTTTCAGAATTTTACAAAGTAGTCCTTCAACTTTTGGAAAATTGCAAAACAGTCCCTCGACTTTTGGAAAATCACTAAACAGTCCCTCAACTTTTGAAAAATTACTAAACAGTCCTTCAACTTTTCGTAATTGCAAAACGAGTCCTTCGAATTTTCAAAATCACGAACGGTCCCTCGGAACCTTTGAACTTTTCGGTCCTTTAGTTAACTGTTTCGGTTAGTAACTTAACCGGAAATCGAATTTAATCCTTTCAGCTTTGAAAACTTTACAGTTTGGTTCCTTTTTAGTTTAAAAACTAACTGTTTTCACACAAAATAAATCAAAAGCTTAACACCTAAAAAGAGACACACCCAAAATCATCTTAGGCCAATTTGGCCGAACCATGGGTATTTCAAAAATATGATTTTTGTTCTTCTTTTTTTTATTTCCCACACATTAAACACATTATTTAATTTATATATTCTTTAATAAGAATACTTTTAATCATATTAATTGAGTTTGATTCAATTTCAAAACAATATGAACTAGGGTTAGGGTTACATCATTATAACCTACAATTTCCCAATAATCAAACCCTCAATTCATTAATTAAACTCTAAGATTAAACCATTAAAAATTCAAGAATGGCTAAACCTAGAATTAAATAGTTTTAGAATTTCAGAAATTCATATCTAATTCAATTTAATGCCCATTAATTAATTCTTAATTAATCAACAATATTCATAATAAAAACCTCAATCTAATCTCAAGAGTTTCTAGGATTTTCTAGACTTTAAATTCAAGAATAATAATTATGGAACGGAGGAATCTTTACCTTAGTTTTGGTCTTTTCTTCTTCTCCACTTCACTTCACGCCACCATGCTGTTCTCTCTCTCTCTCACGGTTCTCTCTCTACTCGGTGGGTGCCGCCTCCTCTTTCTCTCTATTTCTTTTGATTATCAAAATAGTTAAATAACCCTAGGTATTTAGAAAAAGATGAATATATAGATGGGTTTAGTTTAATTAGGTTTTCTAAGCCCACAAGATTACTCAAGCTCAATAATAACTAAAGCCCAAACACAATTCAATTTTTTTTTTATTAAAAAGATAATTCAAATAATTTAATTTAAGAAAATAATTTAATTATTAAAACAATTTATTAAAAATGAGTATTTAAAAAAAGTTTTACTAAATCTAAGCCCAATACCAAAGTCCAACTCATTTAAATAATTTAACCCACATAATAAAATTCCTAGGACTTCAATATAATTATTAGTCCCTCTAAAAGCCTAATTGAAAATTTAACAACTTACCAAATAATCCTCGAAAATTTTTGGGTTATTACATTCTTACCCCCTTAAAAGAAGTTTAGTCCTCTAAACTTTCATAATTCGATGAGGCAACTAATCTTATCATATCAATTTACACCAAATACTCCAAGAATGACACTGAGGTCAAACCTAAGGCTCAAATCAAACTTATCCTTACACATTCTAATCTCCCGAAGATCTAAAGGCTCAAATCAAACTTATCCTCGTACATTCTAAACTCCCAAGGATCTAAAGCCAAAGCTTTGATACCAACTGTAACGACCCCAAATTTCCACAACAATAATACTACTTAATTGATAATAAAATAAACTCCAACGGCTACTAAAACCATAATTTAAAAACTAACCACCATTTGAATATAACTTAAATGCGGATAACGGTAACAACTTCAACGGCTAGTACAATCCACTAGCTCAAAAAACTTTAATGTCTAACAAACTTTCAAATACTGAAGTAACTAACTAAATAGAAATAACTAAACGATCCTTGAACTCCTTATGAGGTGCTCCCGATCCGTTTCACGTTCTTCCTATATGAAATCTGGAAGAAAAAGAGTATGAAAAGGGTGAGCGAACAATGCCCAGTAAGTTCATATACAACCCCTCCGGTTACTAAGGAGGAGTTGACCTGAAGGAATATCAAACGATGCAAATTTCAAATAACAATCAAAGACACAACGAAGTACAATTTCGAAATCATTATTTAACAAATTCTCAAATCACATGTCTTTCAAAATCTCAAAGGTTTCACAAACTGAGTTGACAAATATTTTGGAGTTCCAACTGATGACGAAATCGATTCAAATTGACTCGAATGGTTTACTTAATTAAAACTGTCCCATACCAGCTTTAACTAACTAAACCACTCACAGATTATAAGAAATTCAAAGGACCGATAAGCCGAACAAAGTTGACTCGAGTAATCTAATTATCTACAAGCTGTCCCATACCGGTAGTAGATAATCAAATCACTCATGAACATCATGATCACATAAGTGGTCCACTGACCTTATCAAACCAAAATCCCATAAAGGGAACAAAAGCCCACAAAGAGCACTAATACCCACAAAGGGTTCAAAATCCCACAAAGGGCACAAAGGTTGACTCAAGAGAGTCCTAAACAGTGCACCACAACTACATTGAAGCGGTGAACTAAGTTTGCCCGAAGGCCAAAATATCAAATATACCCCGCCGAAGCGGGTTGTCTAACTTAGTGATCATTAATGGAACAAAATCATACTATATCAAAACGCATTTTTTATACAGAATACGAACTTTCACAATAACAATGAAATTCTGTATTTACGAAACCAAAAGGACGATTTAAGCAAACGAATAACAAAAGATTAGCAAATAACGGTAAACGAGGGAGTCAAAACAAATACTGACGCGAGGTCAGCTTTTACGTATCAAAGGAACGTACATCGCCAAGAAATATGCGGAAGCCTAAACAATGAAACGGAACGGAATCAATTAACTTAAAGATGTATAATCCCTTACCTTGGCCTTGCTTTCCTTCCTTAAGCAACGCCTTTACGCAAAATCTACAATCACGGAATAACATAACTTAGGCACAAGTAATCGTTTATTACTTCTTATGTACCTATACTTTCTTTCCTTAGTTAACCTATGAGTTATTCTCAGACTAACCTTAACTGGTTAACTAACTTTCTATTTTTAGAAGCTTTCCTAATTTAGCAGTTTCTAATCTTAGAAACTTTCTATTTCGAAGTTCTAACACTTTGGAACCTAAGTCTTTTAGTATTCCTTATTAATCCTAAAGTGTTATTCTTCTTCTTTTCCTTTGATATAATCCCTTTAAAGTCTTTGGACTTCCCCTAAATTGCAAAAGGTTCCTTTAGGTTTTCTTAATTTCAATAAAGTCCTTTAACTTTCTAAAGTTTACAAAGAGGTCACTTAACTTTCAAAATTTTACAAAATAGTCCTTCAACTTTTGGAAAATTGCAAAACAGTCCCTCGACTTTTGGAAAATCACTAAACAGTCCCTCAACTTTTGAAAAATTACTAAACAGTCCTTCAACTTTTCAGTAATTGCAAAACAGTCCTTCGAATTTTCAAAATCACAGAACAGTCCCTCAGAACCTTTGAACTTTTCAGTTCAGTCCTTTAGTTAACTGTTCAGTTAGTAACTTAACTGAAAATCAGAATTTAATCCTTTCAGCTTTGAAAACTTTACAGTTTGGTCCCTTTTTAGTTTAAAAACTAACTGTTTTCACACAAAATAAATCAAAAAGCTTAACACCTAAAAAGAGACACACCCAAAATCATCTTAGGCCAATTTGGCCGAACCATGGGTATTTCAAAAATATGATTTTTGTTCTTCTTTTTTTTATTTCCCACACATTAAACACATTATTTAATTTATATATTCTTTGATAAGAATACTTTTAATCATATTAATTGAGTTTGATTCAATTTCAAAACAATATGAACTAGGGTTAGGGTTACATCATTATAACCTACAATTTCCCAATAATCAAACCCTCAATTCATTAATTAAACTCTAAGATTAAACCATTAAAAATTCAAGAATGGCTAAACCTAGAATTAAATAGTTTTAGAATTTCAGAAATTCATATCTAATTCAATTTAATGCCCATTAATTAATTCTTAATTAATCAACAATATTCATAATAAAAACCTCAATCTAATCTCAAGAGTTTCTAGGATTTTCTAGACTTTAAATTCAAGAATAATAATTATGGGACGGAGGAATCTTTACCTTAGTTTTGGTCTTTTCTTCTTCTCCACTTCACTTCACGCCACCATGCTGTTCTCTCTTTCTCTCACGGTTCTCTCTCTACTCGGTGGGTGCCGCCTCCTCTTTCTCTCTATTTCTTTTGATTATCAAAATAGTTAAATAACCCTAGGTATTTAGAAAAAGATGAATATATAGATGGGTTTAGTTTAATTAGGTTTTCTAAGCCCACAAGATTACTCAAGCTCAATAATAACTAAAGCCCAAACACAATTCAATTTTTTTTTTATTAAAAAGATAATTCAAATAATTTAATTTAAGAAAATAATTTAATTATTAAAACAATTTATTAAAAATGAGTATTTAAAAAAAGTTTTACTAAATCTAAGCCCAATACCAAAGTCCAACTCATTTAAATAATTTAACCCACATAATAAAATTTCTAGGACTTCAATATAATTATTAGTCCCTCTAAAAGCCTAATTGAAAATTTAACAACTTACCAAATAATCCTCGAAAATTTTTGGGTTATTACAAATCCAGCTGCTGATAGTACTCCAGACAGTTTAATCCCTCTTGACTCGCAAGCTTGAAAATTTTTTGGTGTAAAAGGGTACCAAAGACTGAGATTAACATGAATATCCACTCAGTTGGTCAGACAAAATAGCATATTACTCAGACAAAATAGCATAATACATGTGTCCAAAAATGAATGACCAAAAAATTTCAAATATGCTCTTAACCAAGAGCTTATTTGAATTTTTTTTGATCATTCATTCTGAGACGGAGAAAGTACTTATTAACAATCAGTTTTACAATGTAAGCAATTTCATTTCCTTAAAGTAAGCTTAGCATACTTCTAAATGAAAGTCCTACTGCTTATGCGTGCATCTATTTACACAAGGTACTTATTTTTAGTTACCAACTCGTCAAAGAGCATGAAGTTAATAGGACAGGTCTGACGATGTAAGTTAATCTTAATACTGTTTCAAGTGTAAGCGGGACGATTTTCAGGCAACCTCAACTTGATAACTTCTTTGTCAAGGTTAATCTTTGTTTAGTTAACAATTTCACAAGTTTTCAACTGCAATCATTTTGACCAGTAGAGTTAGATACTGTAAACAAGCCCTTAAATATTCCCATAGGTAAATGCGGACATAGAATACTTATAACAGAATGGTACTAATAGAAGTAGAATTGATCTGTCAAAAGTTGAGGACCTGTGAAAGAATTGTAGTTAGGACTGTAACCAAATGTGCGATAACTTGTGTGTACAGTTGTGAACACAAGTATCAGTACAACAAAGCAAACAACTTTTTTTCCAGAATAATAACTTTAAAAGAACAGAATATAAATGCAGCGAAATAATTACAACTTTAGCAAAAAACTTCTTGCTGAAAACCTTTTCATAAAAGCACAACCTTGCTAGATAACAGGTTGTGAAGAAATCACTTACAATGAAAAGAAAATAAAGAACTAAAGATCAAAACCGAGTTCTAATCTAAGAACGACAAAAACACAAAATCAATCTCGAAGGATCAATCTCTGATCTTCAAGACACAAGAACAAAAGCTCTCAAGGATTTCTCTCTCAATAAAAGCAGAACCTTCCAGCTTTGGGTTGTGTGTACTGTTGTGTATTCGATTGTGCACGCAACTGTCTGCCCAAGTGTCCACACACATTTACGAAACCCAGTTCCTGTTTCAGCTTATAACAGTATGATCAAATATGACCAGGAGCAAAGCAATGATGGCAAAATACCTCCTCTTCATGTTTTGTCAGCTTTCAGCAGTATATGCACGCTTGATAGGGGAGATAGTTTTAGCCTTTTGAATTTTCAAAGTGCTTGCCTTTCTTTTACAAAAACATAATATCCATAGCCAATTCCTAATTTTCATTGGTTTCCCATTTTCAAAACATCTTCTAACTTAGCTTTACCAGTGTTTAGCTTTGTTAGAGTTTTTGTTTCTTTATCAAGATTAGTTTTATAATTTTCACACTCCATATCTTTTTTTGTGAGTAAAACTTCTAACTTGGCTATGGAGTCCTTTTGAGAATCACTTTCTTTTGACAGACTCTCAACCTCAGATTTTAGTTTGAGATTTTCTGCAGTTAGTTTCTCATTTACCTGTTTAAAAACCTTGAGTTGCTCCATGTGTTTGGTCCAATCAGTGTGGAGTTCAACGTAGGTATTATGCAAGTCCTCATATGTAGCACACTCTTCTTCTTCTGGATCATTGTTAACTTCACCGGCAGTTGAAGAATTCAAGCAGGTGTACACACTTGTAAGTACCCAAATTCGGATCGTTACAATCCATTAACTGGCCCTTTCCAAGTTAATCGGAATTCGTTAACTCCCCCTTTCCGAGTCAACGATACTTCCCAGGACTTTCAAGTCATTTCGAAAAATCCGTCAAACCCGGAACTTTCAAAATCATGTTGAAAAATCCGTCAAACCCGAAACTTTCAAACATTTCAAAATTACTCCGTCCCGAATTAAACTCACTTTAATTTTGGAAAACACCCCTAGACATGTAATTTTTCTATCAAATTTTCTACGTTGTCTACCCATAACGTCAATTGCACTAAGCTAAAGTCAATTTCGACAAAAGGGCATTGCAAGGTCAAAAGCCTCAAATTGGGCACCAAGAGCCCTAACTCAATTCAAATCAAAATTTCAAAATTTCAAGAATTCAAAATTCTAAAATTCAAAGGAATTCAAAGGAAGCTTACCTTCCTCGCTATCCCCTCATTAGACTTATGGCTATCCCGAGCTTTGTAAAACTCGGTTGGATCCATAGGAAGATGGGTTGTTCGCACCGTCCTCTTAATCCTCCTCCTCTCGTTGTCGGTCCTTCTATGTCGACCCCTCCGCCCCAATCTTGCTTCCATAGCAACAATCTCTCAAAGATTTCAACAAAGAATAGAAGAAAAATCACAAATTTTCTCTCTTTTCTCTCTCTCTCTCTCGGCCAAAATCTCAGATTTTCTCTTTTCCTCTCTAATGGCCGACGGCCTTTTAAAATCTGTCCAAAATGAAAGACAGTCTGGCCGGCCTCTTTTACAGAATGGGTCATTTTGGACCAAATGGCCAATCAGCCCCTCATCTTTCCAAATTTGACACGTTTCCTCAAAAGTTAAAATTCCAGTTAGACAATCTCTAACGCCCCTCTCACGAGGTTAAAATTCCAGTTAGACATTTCTAACGCCACTCTCCCGAGGTTAAATTCCCAGTTAGACATCTGTAACGCCCTCTCCCGAGGTTAAAATCCCAGTTAGACATTTCTAACGCCCCTCTCCCAGGGTTAAACCCCGGCCGTCAATCGTAAGCCCGATCGTCCCATCTCAACGGCAATCAATATAAGCCCGCACAACAATCCCTCTTCGGCCATCATAGTAGGCCCGATTATCTTTTTCCCCAGCAGGTAAACAATCTTCTCCGGCTGTCAATCGTAAGCCCGGCCATCCCATCTCAGCGGCAATCAATATAATCCCGCACAACAATCCCTTTTCGGCCATTATAGTAAGCCCGAGTATCTTTTTCCCCAGCAGGTAAACAATCTTCCTCGGCAGTCATCGTAAGCCCGACCATTTCATTTCAACGGCAATCACTGTAAGCCCATACAATGAATCACTTCCCCGACAGTCATCGTAAGCCCGACCATCTCATTTCAACGGAAATCACTGTAAGTCCGTGCAGCAAACTCTCTTCGGCCGCCGTCGTAAGCCCGAACATCTCTCCCCAGCAGGATCGTGAGACCATCTTTCTAAAGGAACGTCAATCAATCTCTTCAGTTCCTAACCGACTTTGTTAGAACTATGGACGCTTTTCCCCAGCAATGTGTTAGTCTCTCCCGAGATCACAGTTCTGGACGCTGATTTCATCAGGTTGGAAGACTTACCATGTATGAGAAAAATCCGTCGAGGACAGAACTTTCTCATATCCTTTCAGAAAACTCCGTCGGGGACGGATCTTTCTCGTATCCTTTCAGAAAACTCCGTCGGGGATGAAACTTTCTCATATCCTTTCAGAAAACTCCGTCGGGGACGGAACTTTCTCATCTCCTTTCAGGAAAATCCATCGAGGATGGAACTTTCTCCCTCAGGATAAGATGCCTCCAAATAGTCTCTCTCAGGTTAGAACGCCTCCGAACAGTCTCTCGTAGGTTCAGAGGCCTCCGAATAGTCTCTCTCAGGTTAGAACGCCTCCGAACAGTCTCCCATAGGTTCAGACGCCTCCGAACAGTCTCTCTTAGGTTAGAACGCCTCCGAACAGTCTCCCGTAGGTTCAGACGCCTCCGAACAGTCTCTCTCAGGTTAGAATGCCTCCGAACAGTCTCCCGTGGATTTAGATGCCTACTAACAGTCTCTCCCAGTTTAGAACGCCTTTGAATAGTTTCCCTTAGGTCAAGACGCCTTCGAATAGTCTACCTCAGGTTAGAACGCCTCCAAATAGTTTCCCTCAGGTTAAGACGCCTTCAAACAGTCTCCAACAGGTTAGAACGCCTCCAAATAGTTTCCGTTAGGTTTAGACGCCTCCAAACAGTTACACTCAGGTTTAGACACCTTCAAATCAGTCTCAATCAGGACGAACTCCTCCTAATCATTACCCACAGGTCGAGGCCCCTACGAATTGCCCTCACACCCGCGAACTACGATCGGCTTGATTCCCCCGTGGATACGTAAGAATCCTTACTATAGGGTCCAGCCATTTGACAGTCCAGGTCTCTCCATAAGGCATATCCTCGATTTGGGATCCTTATCTTTTTCAACGACCCCACTTCCTTCGAAAGTGACGTCGCTGAGGAGCTACTGTAAGTACCCAAATCCGGATCGTTACAGTCCATTAACTGGCCATTTCCAAGTTAACCGGAATCCGTTAACTCCCCCTTTCTAGAATTACATGCAATTTGGCTCTAGAAGGTCTTTCCTCCGTGTCCTCGCTCTTATCATCTTTACTCTCGTCCTCCTTCCATTTCCGCTTGCCATCTTTCTTCATGACGTAGTGATCGAGTTTGCCCTCGTCAACCCACCTTTGGATCATTCGTTTGAGGGCAATGCACTTCTCGGTGATGTGACTATGGTCCTTGTGTAAATCACAGTACTTGGAAGGATCACGAGGGAACTTTGGTTTATCATTGAGTGGACGATGAGGTGGAAGGTTTACCATCTGCATGATTTCTGTGATTGGCTTGGTGAGGGGGTGAAGATCTCAGCCTTTTCAGTGCCCCTTGTTCTATTCTTTCCTTTAAAGCCATTTCCGTTGGAAGCATGGTGAGCCCAGCTGCTTCTGGTTCTGTCTTATCAGACCTCTTCTTGCTTTTCTCCTCCGCCATGGCGATTGCATAAGCCACATTGTATAGGTCAGCCTTGGACTTTGGCTCTCTGGCGGAAAGTTCATATATGAGTGGTCCGGATCTCAATCTGGTGTTGAAACAAACAATCACCTATCTGTCAGTGAGGCTTTCCTCTACTTGATCCGCCATGGCTCGAAATCTGTTATAGTAGCTTAGTGTGGTCTCATTCTTTCCTTGCTCGATGTTGGCAAGGTCAGTTAACCTCTTCTTCTTCCTTCCTGCCGTGGCAAAGTGATCTAGGAACATCCTCCTCATGATTCTCCAGTTGTCAATGCTTCCCTTTTTAAGCTCACGGAACCAGGTCAAGGTTGTTCCGGAGAAGGTACTCGCAAAAGCTTTACAGAGAACATCATCTGCTTTTGTGAGAAGGGCCATGGTAGATTCGAAACTTTACACATGGTCCCGTGCATCAGTGGTTCCTCCGTACTTGTCAAAACTTGGGACCTTGAAGGCAGGATTAGGTGGTGCATCATTTATTATATGGGAGAAGGGACGGGTTGCACTAGTATCATCATCTTCCTCGTCCTTCTTCCCCATCTCCATATCGTCAATTCTCTTTTTCAAGAGCAACAATTCCCTAGCATCAATCCCATTTTGAGTGCTGAAATGAGAGCTACGGTGGGAACTCCTGTGGGAACTTCGGTGGGACCTTTCTTTTGGGTGACCATTCACCCTACTGTGTTCCTCGTCATCCCGGTGGTTTTCTCCTCGCCTAGAGGGTGTCTTATCCTTCCTCAGCTCCATTTCTTGGTGGCCGAGGATCACTCTATACGGACGAGGACTCCTCGGCATTACATGATTTCTGGGACGAGGTGAGTTATGCCGAGGATAATGGTGTCGACGAGGAGACTGGTTACGTCGGGGAGGGGAGAAGCGCCTTGCCTGATTGAGCCTTCCTCGTAAGTCGGCTGAATTAACTTCCTGCTCCTTCGAATTCAAGTGGCTTCTCAGTTCTACAACATTCCTCTCGACTTCATGATTGTTCGACCGAGGACAAGGAGGGGCATCTCGAAGGTTGTGCCTAGGTGGTACAGCAGGCTCATGGTGAGGGGGATCTTGGCCACGAGGAGGACTCCTCTGACTACCTCGTATCACACCTTGAGTTTCCATTCCACGAGAGTTTCTCATCCTCGAAGACCTGATGAGCTCAGCCATTGAATTTTCGGGATCCAATTGCAACAAAAGGAGGATTGGCATCTCCCCCCTCGGCAGCTGGCTGATTCCGAGAACGGAGAGTCATGCTGAGAGGAGGAGGACCTTCGACCAAAAGTGGAGGAGGAGGAAGCACGCCTTTGGTGGGAGGGATCTCATCTACGTGAGTTCGCTCATCTTCGTTAGTAACACTTGTCGGATTTCCGTCTTCCACTGGAATAGAATTTTGGTTTAAACATAATTCTTATTAACACCAAACAGAATTGCAAACGGCCCAAAGTTACCAAACAGACAATTTTTCAGCAAACAAGATTTTCCGACCAAAATTACAACTTTCAGGCCAAAAACGGATTTCGAAACGCCAAAAGGCCCAAAACAGAATTTTCTCATCTAATATGAAATTCTTGCGGCCAAAATTAAGTTCCCAATCAACGAATTTTCTAAGCGAACACATTTTCCAGGTGAAACTTGTGATTTCCGGCCAAAACAGGAATTATCCGGCAGAAAAAAGGGCCTAGGCGAGCGGAATTTCAGGCTAATCAATGGGTGTTCAAATCGTTTCCCGGCAATGAAACCAAACTGATACTGCCAAAAAGATCGAATCAATCCAAATCCAGCGGTCGATTGTACTCCGGCGATCGAATAGCCTGAAAAAAGAAACAAGAAATATAAACTAAGACGGGGCTTCTCCGGCGAAGGCCCTCCAGCATGAGAGTAAGTATACGCTTAGAGAGAGAGAGAAATCAATTTGACAGAGTTTTAGGGTCAAAGAGATAACGTACCCAAAATGTGTGAATTATGGCTTGTATTTATAGGTAGAATAATGTAGAATCCTTGTTGAATTGGATTGCTAAGAGATAAGATTTGAATTCCAAGAGGATTATATTTATTGAGGAGTCCTTGTTGGACCTGAATTGGTATAAATGGTGGTTACAATCCTAAGAGGATTATAACTGCTTCAATGTCCTTATTTGGATAGGACTGATAAACTGCAACTCTGCCGGTAAGCCGAGATGGCTCCTTCCTCGTCATACATAGCCTGGCCGGCAAATGATGAGCTGGAAAGGAATAAGAGATAGCCGAAGAGCTATGATGATTGGACAACGAGGAGGACCCCTCGTCGCCGAGGGAGAGCATCTCGGCCTTTGAGGGGAGTCTCCTTGGCCCTTGAGTTGGGCCTTGGTCATTTCTCCTGCTTAGGCCTTGGTCGGCCTAGGGAATGTCGAGGTGATTACATACGAGGAAGCACAAGTCTTTCCTCGTAGTTGAGACTTGATGGATTATGTTTATGGCTCAATCCACTTGGGCCTTGCTCGGACAAGTCCACGTTCGTATCTCAGTTTATATACTGTTCACCGAATATTTCAAATCTTATTAAATTTACAAACAAATAATTATTTCGAAACCAATAAAACATTTTATAAAAGTAATACTCTCATTTATTCATTAAAATTTGTGGAAAAAATCATTAGAAAGGTTATTTATCTATTAGAATGTAATAATAATTACCATAATGAACTTGAAGATGTTAAGTTTGTTTGAAAATATTTGTGTCATGATGATGGATGGGTGATAAATTTATGTTGTAGGTTAAGGAATAAAGTCAATTAACCATAACTATAGTGAGAGAAAAGGGGAGGGAAAATTAAATTAAAGATGGTGGGTGCAATTCTTTTCGGATGAGGGTTAAAAAGGAGTAATAATAATAAATGATTTCAGCAATTTGAGAAATCCCCATAAATAAATATAAGTGTTGGTAGTGACTATTTAGCAATCAACCTACTACTAAGGTACCGTACTTTCACTTTTTTTTTCAAATAAGGTAACATACAAACTAGTTACTTATTTAGGTATCGTACTTTCAAAATTAATTTCAAATAAGGTATTGAACCAAATTTTTAACTAACGTCGTTAAAAAATTTAGCGAACTTGTCAACCTCGTTTAGGGGTGGGGGGTGGGTGGGGGGGGTAGGTAGGGGTGGGTTGGGTGGGGGTAGGGCGGGTGGTGGTGGGGGGTGGGGGCGGGGTGGGGGTGGGTGGGGCGGGTGGGTGGATAAGGGCAGGGGGGTGGGTGGGGTGGGGGTAGGGGGCGGGGGGGGGGGGGGGTGGGTGGGGTGGGGTGAGGGGGGGTAGGGCGGGTGGGGTGGGGGTGGGGCGGGGCGGGGTGGGGGGTAGGAGGGGGGGCGGGGTGGGGCGGGGGGTGGGGCGGGGCGGGGCGGGGCGGGGGGTGGGGGTAGTAACGAGGTTGACAAGTCCGTTAGATTTTTTAACGACGTTAGTTAAAAATTTGGTGGGATACCTTATTTGAAATTACTTTTGAAAGTACGATACCTTTAGTACGTTACCTTATTTGAAAATGGACCTTAAATACATACGATACCTTCCTTGGTAATTATTCCATTTAGGGCCTTTTGGCTTTTCACCATTGTATTCCTTTTTCTTTGTCATGATGCAAGTTATTTGCTAATAAGTTATTGATCATATTACCTTACTCCTAATAATCTTTTATTATCTCAAACCTCCTATCGACATTCAAAATGTTTAAAAAATTAATAAAATTTAATGAGAGTTAACTTCAACACCCCAATACCAAACAATTCTAAAATTGGAGAGAATGGAGGCTGAAATTGAGGGGAATCTATGTTAATCGAACGTTAATCTGCAATTGTTAATGGCATTCAGCGTCTTACAAGATAGATAGAAAGCCAGATTAAGCTTTTGAAACTCCATTAATTGTTAGTCATCTACGAAAAGCTTGATCTTTATATTCAGAATGTATATCATGTAAAATGTTGAATGTCGTCAACGGTTGAAGATTTGCGTCCGATTAGCCTCGAATTTTAGAATCGTTCGTTATTTGACGGTGTTGAAGTTAACTCTCATTAGTTTTCGTTAGTTTTTTCTAACAATTTTTGATGTCGTTAGTGGATTTGGGTTTAATAAAAACGTATTTGAAGAAGAATGGTTAAAAGTGTTAAAAAATACGAGTGGTTAAAAGGGGAGTTAATGAAAAATAAAGTGACTAAAAATGTCGATTGCCGCCTATATTTATATTTATGCCTAAAAACTTGACACTGTTTGTTGAACTTTATAAAACCTTAATATTTAAACCTGGAGTTGATAGAATGCCGTGGACTTTACTGCTCCCTCCCTTCCAAATTTCTCAAAATAAATGATCACTTTGAATTTATAGATCATTTTAAAAATATTGAATGATGCAACAAAAAATGAGCGATACCGGGGTGCCTGATCAGTAAAATATACGAAACAAACACCGTTAGGGCGCGGGAAGTTACCCCCGCGCAAACCCTCCGGCGTGAGAATAAGCATCTGTATATGGAGATGATATAAACCGGGAGGGAAGGTGTATTATAGTATTGAGAGGGTGTTTGAATATACCTTTTGTGTGAGGGATTTGACCCTTATTTATAGCTTTCAAGTGGTGTGTCCTCCAAGAATAGGGGTTCCATAACTGACTTGTATTAGGAGAGCGAATTTTCGTCTAATTTAGGTTCCTTAGTCCGTTAGGAGTCCGTTTCAAATAAGACTTCTTGAGTGAAAATAAATCCCTATTAGATTAGGATTTTGTGTGCTAATTGCTTTCCTTATTTTTAGGGGTATTTAATAGGGGGAGAATTATATCTCGTTCATTGAATTTTAATAGTAAACATTTTAAATAATTTTGTTATTCACTTTCAAAATTTCAGTTTGCCAAAATATAATAAATTATTAAAACAAATTGAAATAATATATATTTTGAGGCATTTTTTGAAGGTAAATTTTTAAAAGGATAATTTATTTTTAATTAAAATAGGCCATTCAATATTCAATTTAAAAAAGAGATGAAGGACTTATCAAAACAACTACGTTATTATAGGGAGTAGTAAAAAATCCTCTTGCCAAAAGGAAAGAGTTCAAATAATCAAACTCCATAAACGAAAAGGAAGTAGGGTGTAGTTGACTGTCCTCCTGTATATTTTCTCTTTTTTTTTTTTTCAAAAGTAAATAAGTAGGGATGGCTATTGAGTATACATAAATTAGAAAGCAGAATCTTATACCTAAAATAAAATTGAATACAACGACATTATCCCCGTGTCACATATACTCCCACCTACAAAAGGGATCGAATGTACGCAACCTTACCCATGTATTAAAGCACAGATAGGTTGTTTTCGGATGACTCATGATAAAAATTGCGTCGAAAATTGCATGAACTGACTATTGCTTCATAATAAAGAAACACATACAATTTAGTGACTCATTTTGCTTTATTCCATCATATTTCCAGGCCAAATGAAATAATAATTAAAATAAATAATTTTAGTTTTTTTTTTAAAGAAATCCTCTCCCCAAAAGGAAAGAAAAAGAAAAACAGTTCAAATAATATTCTAAGTCCTTTATCCCAAAGGAAATAGGAATTAGTTGAGTTGCCCTATTAGTATTCCTTGATATAGTTCTTTCTCTATCACCCTCCCCAGTCCCCACAAGACTAAAATCTGATTTTGAACCTTTCTTTCTTTCTTTCTTTCAACATTCTATTAAGTTTGAATTCTCTGATGATGATGATGATGATGATGATGAAGGAGGCACAAAATCAAGATACAAGTTCTGATGATCTGATGTTGAAGACACAGAAAAAAGAGAACAATCGGATGATAAAGGCCCAGAAAAAAGAGAACAAACGGATGATAAAGGCGAAGAAACAAGAGAAAAAATCCATATTTGTCCGTCCTCCTCCGAGTACTCAGCCCCACCCTTGGCCTTGGTTGTTTGTTACTCATGGCCGCCATGCAAGCGGTCACAATTTTTATAGCATATCAGAAAACTGTTGCTACGTCAGAAGCATTCCTCAACTCCGCAATAAGATGATAAAACATTTATCTCACGGATGGTTAATATTGGAAGATTTGGCCTCAAAATCAAAACAACTCTCTCTACTCGATACAGTTTCACTTCAAGTTATCCAACTCCCAAAACGGTGCTTCAAGATCTTAACTTGCTCCGTCCTTTTATTTCCCCCAGCCGATCCCAATTGTCAAGCAGTTTTCTTTACTAAAACAAAGGATTCTTCAACCGTCTTCTTTTGCAAGCCCGGAGATGAAATCTTCCAACAACATCATATTGGGTCCGCTTCTGCTGCTGTTCTTGCTGCAACAATCTTTCAAGGGAAGATATATTGCGTCACAAAGATTTATGAATTGTTAGCACTTGATCTTGATGATATTTCGAGGCCTCAAGTTACAACTATGATCAACGAAACATCATTCATCAGCTTCGAATTAATAGTACCTACATATGGTCTGCACCGCAGAGTTGCTTACCTATTTGAGTTTTTTGATGAACTCTTTTTAGTTGTACAGGCTTTTCGGGGATGCCATACACAATCTATTGACAGTTTTTCAATTTTACGGATCGACTTTTCTGAAAACATGTCATGGGTTAAGGTTAATGGCATTGGTGAAAATTGTGCAATTTTTCTAGGCGCTGCTGGCCGTGGAATGTGTCGTTTAGCATCACCAGAACATGGAATTAAGGGAAATACAGTATATTTCATGAATTACTTTGATCGTTGCCTTTATTCTTACGATTTGCTACAACAAAGCTATTCGATATATCCGCCATGTCCCAATGTGAAGCGAACTAAATCGGAGTTCTGCTGGATTCCTATGGAGTATACTAACTCCTATACTAGTTAGTTTTTTTTTTTCTTGTTATTTAAGGTCGAATTCTTTAGCTTTTTAAGGTCAGAGTTTCTGGACCAGTTTTTGTTAATTTGTTCACTCATTGAAGATGGAGTTCCTAAGTTTGTATTTAGTTGATAATATTACCTCCGTCCCAAAAATTTACCAAAAGAAGAGGCATTTACAAAAAACTACTTTAGAAAGATTGAAATTACAAAAAAAAAAAAAAAACACAAAAGTTCGAAATTACAAATTTTTATTTATTTTTTATTTTTTTTATCAGTTTTGATCAAACAACTGATAATTTCAGTTATCAGTGTTCAAACAACTGATAATTTCAATTATCACTTTTTACAACTGATAACTGAAATTGAAATTATCAGTTGTTTGAACAACTGATAACAATTATCAGTTGTTTGACCAAAACTGATAAAAAAAACGAAAAAAAAAAAAATTTGTAAAAAAAAGAAAAAAAAAAGTAGTTTTTTGTAATTTCCCATCTTACATATTTTTTTATTTTTTTTTGTAAATGCCATCTTTTTAGTGAGTTTTTTGTAATAAACCCAAAGAAGAATCAAATTTGCTATTAATTAAGAGCAAATTGGACATTCACTTTGAGAAAAAGGGAGTATTTCTATTTTTCTATGAATAATATGCAATTTATTTCATTATTCGATGTATTTGGTTTATATATGAATTTAGAATTTAGAATTTAGAATTTAGAATTTATAGAGCAAATTCTAGATTCATATTTGAGTGGAACCCAAGATCTTGTTCTAAACTTGTATACTATGAAATCCTTTTGATTCTTCTTTATCAAATAATACTCCCTCTGTCCCTAAATATATGTTAAAAAAAAAAAACAAATTTGAAACATTTTTCGACATTCATTAAGGGACGGACGAAATAGTAAAAATATCTTTACATCCAACCTCAACTATTGGACTGGTGGGAGAAACAAAATATACATATGTAACCTTACTGTCCAGTTAAAAACTAGATGGAATTGATCTTCTCTAAAGTATGCACCACTTCTTTCATAGACGGCCTATGACTAGGAACAGGGTTAAGACAGTTTAGCGCAACCCTTTGAGTGAAAGTGGAGATGATTACTTCACATGGAGGAGTAATTTTCTCAATGCTCTCCGGTCCAAAAACAAACAAGGCTTCGTAGATGGATCAATTTCGAAACCCGACGTCAATTCCGGGGAGTTCCAACCATGGCTTCAATGCAACGCTATCGTTAAGTCATGGATCATCAATTCAATTTCGAAGGAATTGCAAGCTGGAGTAACACACTCCAATACAGCGAACGAGATTTGGGCAGACTTTGAAGAAAGGTTTACTCAAGGAATCGCTCCCAGGGTATACGAGCTGAAACGAACCATAGCATTGTTGCAGCAGGAAAAGTCTGCCATCTCGACATACTATGGTAAATTAAAAGGAGTGTGGAATGAGTTGCAGAATTTACGGCCCATACCCATTTGTACCTGTGGTGCTGGACAAAAAATGCAGGCTATGCGCGAAGAAGAAAAGGTCTTTGATTTTTTAATGGGGCTAGATGATGTCTACAGAACTGTTCGTTCACAAATTCTGAGCATCGAACCACTGCCCGGACTTGGAAAGGCATATGCAATTGCAGCTCAAGATGAAAAACAGCGAAAAGTTGCTGCAACAAGAGTGCCGACAGTGGAAGCCACAACTCTACTGGCCAAAGGCCCTTTAACGCGTGAGCACCGAGTTGATCGACGTGGTGAGCAGGGAAATGAAAGGCGTGAAGGACGACCCCATTGCACACATTGTAATCGAAACAATCATACCAAAGATAGTTGTTTCGAGTTGATTGAATACCCGCCAGGATGGAGGAAACCCAAGCAGCGAGGGGTTGATTTACAGCGATCACAAGGAGGAACATCAGCCTTACCATCTGTTGCAGCTACCGTTGATACGAACATGACTGCAGCCAATTTGCTTTCAACTTTAACAGCGGGGCAAGTACAACAGATTATGGAGATCCTTGGACACCAATCTAGCACTTCAAATGGCCCTTCTGCAAATATGGCATCTCAAAATTTTTCTGGTAAGGCAAATCAATGGATAATTGACACAGGAGCTACGGATCACATTACATGTGCAATTGATTCAATGACAGACATTCGCATGAATCCAAATATACCTCCAGTTCAAATTCCCAATGGGGATAGTGTACCAGTCCATGCTTTGGGCCGGATGCATCTTGGACAAAATTTGAGACTTGATCAAGTCTTGGGTGTTCCAAACTTTTGCTTTAATTTACTTTCAGTTAGTAAATTGACCCGCGATCTTAATTGTGTTTTGATATTTGGATCGGATTTTTGTGTGATACAGGACTTACTCTCGAGGAAGCCGATTGGAGTGGGTAGAATGCGAAATGGATTGTATTACTTGGAGCCAACGGAGGCGGGGAAGGCACTTATGGCAAAAGGAGGTGGTACAAGGGATTTGTGGCATCGCCGTTTGGGGCATCTTCCAGTGAACCGTTTACCATTTGTTCCAAGTTTATCACTTAAGTTTGATTCATCAGCACATTTCTTATGCGATGCTTGTTGTAGGGCAAAGCAAACTAGATTACCTTTTCCCATTCGAACTACTAAATTTGCAAGTATTTTTGATTTGGTGCACTGTGACATTTGGGGTGCTTATCGCACTCCATCTATTTTAGGAGCGCATTATTTTTTTTCCATCGTAGATGATTATAGTCGGGCTACATGGGTTTTCCTTATGAAGTATAAATCTGAGGCGAAACGTTATCTATTACTGTTTTTCAATTGGGTTCAAACGCAGTTTAATTCTAAAATCAAAATATTTCGAACTGATAATGGACTTGAATTTGAACATTCCGATCTTTTAGCCTATTATTTTGAAAATGGTATGGACAGGCACACGAGTTGTACAGATACACCCCAACAAAATGGGGTGGTAGAACGTAAGCATCGGCACCTCTTAGAAGTCGCTCGAGCCTTACGATTCCAAGCAAAATTGCCAATCAAATTTTGGGGAGAGTGCGTCTTAACAGCAGCTTACTTGATCAATCGTATGCCGCTTTCAGTGCTCCAAAATGGAACGCCTTACGAAATATTGCTTGGTAAAATTCCAACTTATGACCATTTGCGATGTTTTGGGTGCCTTTGCTATGCACAAGTCAATAATAAGCCCCGAGACAAATTTGCTTCTCGCAGCAAGCCAGGCATTTTCGTAGGATATCCACATGGACAGAAAGGATATCGAATTTATGACTTGGAAAGTCGATCAATTTACGTCTCACGGGATGTTCAATTTTTTGAAGAGATATATCCATTTGCTGACCAATCCAAGGTAGTTGAGTTGCCAGCACAAACCATTTCACTTGGGCCTCAAGGTTCAGTTGGATCAACAAATATTCACAACCCACAAACAGATGATGATGCTGCCAATCCACTTTATAAAGCGGAACAGGTACCTGTTTTGGATAATGTTGTTGAGCCTGCTACTAATCCTCTTTGCCCGAATCAGTCTGAAGATATGGAACCTCCAGTTGATCAGTCACCAAGCAGAATGTTTGAGACATCTTCATCTGAAAATGTTCCTGATCAATCCACATCAATACCAACTCTCGATTCCACGTTAGAGGCCACAGCTGGTCCTGATGTTTTAGACCATCCAAGAATCAGACGATTACCAAATCACTTGTTGGGATACCAGTATACTTTGCCTCCTTCCCTGCTCCCTCCTTCATCAGATTCGCATTCTTCTCCCCATTCGGCTAACTCAGCAGTATATCCTTTGTCTCATACTATTTCTTATTCCAAATTTTCTAAAACTCATAAAGTTTTCTTAGCGGCCATCTCATCAGTCGATGAGCCGAAATCTTTTTCTCAGGCTGTCAAACACCAACATTGGAGAGATGCTATGGCACGAGAAATTTCTGCCTTAGAGGCCAACAAGACATGGAACCTTGTTCCATTGCCACCGGGAAAACGTGCTATTGACTCAAAATGGGTTTACAAAGTAAAGTTCAATCCTGATGGCACAATCGAAAGATATAAGGCACGCCTTGTTGCCAAAGGATACACCCAGATTGAAGGGGTCGATTTTCATGAAACATTTGCACCGGTTGCTAAATTAGTCACTGTACGATGTCTTATTGCTGTTGCATCCATGCGCAATTGGGAACTTCACCAATTAGATGTCAACAATGCTTTTCTTCATGGAGATCTTGATGAGGAGGTCTATATGAAGATACCTCAAGGATTTGCCAAACAGGGGGAGCAACGGGTTTGTCGCCTTCAAAAATCTCTCTACGGACTCCGACAAGCTTCTCGCAATTGGTATCATAAATTCACCCATTCTTTACTCGAGGTCGGTTTTATACAATCTCCTTCCGATCATTCTCTATTCACACTTAATCAACATGATGGTTTCATTGCCGTTCTCATATATGTTGATGATGTGATAGTCACTGGCACTAACCCCGCTAAAATTTCTTGGTGCAAACGGTACTTGGATGACAAGTTCCACATTAAGGACCTTGGAAGACTTAAATATTTTCTTGGTCTTGAAGTGGCCCGATCTCCAAGTGGTATTGCATTAAGTCAGCGAAAGTATGTACTTGACATCTTAACTGAGAGTGGTCTCACAGGATGTAAACCGGCTAAGACACCAATGGAGCAACAACATAAACTTGATCCAGATTCTGGAGAACTCTGTGATGATCCAGGCCAAAATCGACGTCTAGTTGGGCGCTTACTCTACCTTACCATCACACGTCCAGACATAAGTTATGCGGTACACGTCTTGAGCCAGTTCATGCAAAAACCACGACAACCACATTTTGAGGCTGCTATAAGAGTTCTTCGTTATCTCAAAGCTGCACCTGGACAAGGCATTCTTTTCCCCTCAGATAATATACCCATATTACGTGGTTACTGCGATGCGGATTGGGCTGGTTGCCCCACCACTCGCCGATCCACCACAGGTTACATAATATTTCTTGGCTCATCACCGATCTCATGGAGATCCAAGAAACAATCTGTGGTCTCCCGATCCACAGCAGAAGCTGAATATCGTGCGATGGCTACTACTTCAAGTGAAATTGTGTGGCTGCTCCGTTTGCTTGCTGATTTGGGAGTTTCTCACTCTGACCCCGTGTCCTTATTTTGCGATAATCGAGCTGCACTCCATATTGCATCTAATCTGGTTTTTCATGAGCGTACCAAACACATCGAGCTGGATTGTCACTTTGTCCGTCAACATATTCAGTCCAACATCTTGCTTCCGCAACCAATCTCCTCTCAGTCTCAGTTGGCAGACATATTTACTAAAGCTCTTGGTGCTGATCGTTTTCATATCTTAATGGGCAAGTTGGGCATTTCCACATTACATGCTCCAACTTGAGGGGGAGTAAAGACACACGTAAATCTCTCCATCAAATATTCTGATTGATCTCTCCTATTATTTGTTTGATATTGTATATTGTATATTTGGATAGTTAATATTTACTTACATAGAGAAAATGGCACATGTGCTAAATATTAGGTTCTGGACCCTTCTTTGTATTCTATATAACCTCTTTGTAAATGTGAGAAGTAATCAAGAAATACAAAACAATATTTCCCTTCTTTATTTCTTTAATAGCTGCCAGGACTGTATCCTTTCGAGGATAGGCACCTTCAAGACGTCCGTCGATTATGGAATACTAGTAAAAGTCCGTGTCCGAGGACACGTGGTATTTTTTAATTAAAAGTGAGGGCAAAATGGGAAAGGGACAACTTAGTGAGGGTAATTTTTTTAATTAAAAGTGAGGGCAAAATGGAAAAGGGACAACTTAGTGAGGGTAAAATGGAAAAAAAAACTTTTGGCACTATTCATACAACTATTCATCCCACTTCCCTCATTTATACTATAGACTAGTAAAAGCCCGTGTCCGAGAACACGTGATATTTTTTTAATTAAAAGTGAGGGCAATATGGAAAAGGGACAACTTAGTGAGGGTAAGTTTTTTAATTAAAAGTGAGGGCAAAATGGGAAAGGGACAACTTAGTGAGGGTAAAATGGAAAAAAAAACTTTTGGCACTATTCATACAACTATTCATCCCACTTCCCTCATTTATACTATAAATAGCTTTCTTTTATTACTTAGATAAGGTCTCGTCCACTCCACCAAATTTCTCTGAGACACTGGGCGATTACCATCAAGAATGCGTTGGCCAGCTAGTACTTCTAGTAACACCACTCCAAATCCATAGACATCGCTCTTCACCGTTAGATGACCTGTCCAAATTTGAGCATGTTGATTAACTTACGATGTCATACAAAAGATTGAAGGAGGGACATATTAGGAATATAAATCATTATATTATATTCAAGTATATATTGTAAATATATAGATTAGGAAACATAATCCTTGTATTAGATTAGGAAACACAATCTTAGAAACCTTCTCCTTCTAGGAGATTAATCCTTGTATTAGATTAGGAAACACAAATTTAGAAACCTTCTCCTTCTAGGAGATTCCTCATTGTAATCCTATAAATATGTATCTCTAGCATCATAAGCAATTGAGTCATTCAATTCAATTCCTCTCTTCCATGTTTTGATTGACTTCGTCTATCATCTTTTTATTCTAATATGGTATCAGAGCTAAGATCCATAGAAAAACTTCTCCCCCACCTTGCTTCCGCCACCAACTACCAAAGCCCCCACCACCCTTAAACTTTTTTTTGTTTTTCAATCCCCTTGGCTCACAAACCCTTTTGACCAAAACCCTATATTTTTTTATTATTTCTCCCCTTCGAAAACCTTTTTTCTTCTTAAAATTTTTCTCTTATCTCAATGTAACGTTGAGTATTTTTTTTTTATCTTCTTCACTTAATCTCCCTTGGAAAAACAAAACTCAATTCGTTGTCGAGACATAAAATCGTCATTGAGACGTAGTCGATGAGACACCAAGTCGTCCTTGAGATGTAAAACAAAACTCAAACCAAAGTCGTCCTTGAGACGTAAAACAAAACCCAAACCAAAGTCGTCCTTGTGACGTAAAACAAAACCCAAACCAAAGTCGTCCTTGAGACGTAAAACAAAATTCAATTCATTGTCGAGACATAACATCGTCATTGAGACGTAGTCGATGAGACACAAAGTCGTCCTTGAGACGTAAAACAAAACCCAAACCAAAGTCGTCCGTGTGACGTAAAACTCATAACCCAAACCAAAAGTCCTCGTCATTACGACGTAAAATAAACCTCCAAACCCAATTCTTTGTTGAGACATAAAATCGTCGTTGAGACACAAAATTCCTCAAAAAAAAAATATCAACAATGGCCGCACGACCGTGCGTGCGAATTGGCACACCCGTGCAAACTCAGTCGTAGCTTCAGCAACAGCAAAATCTTCCGCAACATCAACGTCTTCGGCAACAACAAGTCTTCGTGTAATTTTGTCCAAGATTAGACTTTCCTATCGACCGTCCATCTTGCGGGAGCATATTAGGAATATAATATCATTATATTATATTCAAGTATATATTGTAAATATATAGATTAGGAAACATAATCCTTGTATTAGATTAGGAAACACAATCTTAGAAACCTTCTCCTTCTAGGAGATTAATCCTTATATTAGATTAATCTTAGAAACCTTCTTCTTCTAGGAGATTCCTCATTGTAATCCTATAAATATGTATCTCTAGCATCATAAGCAATTGAGTCATTCAATTCAATTCCTCTCTTCCATGTTTTGATTGACTTCGTCTAACTCTCATTATTCTAATTGGACATACATCAAAAGGAGTCTACTAAACAAGATCGTACGTATAGCATAAAGGGCAACCTGGTCCTACAAACTAACACTATGTGTGGGGTCCAGGGAAAGGTTGGACGGACCCACATGGGATTTATGCAGACAGTCTTCCAATCAATTGTAAGAATATAAAAACATAAAGACTGTTAAACCTAGAACAGAGGCAGCAAGTAAGAAAATCTATGCATTTCAAATGATTACCATATAGCTTAGTCGAGAATGTTTCATGTAACCGGATTGTACTACTAAAAATTTGGAACCGACTCCAGCTCTGACATGTCATGATAACTTTTTGGCCAAACTGCTACTTAGGTCATGTGCTCACCCAATTTATTTATTTATTTATTTTTTTGCAATGTCTTCACTCAAATACATAATTTTTGCAATGTTCTCAATCCTATGACGTAGCCGTTAATTTTTAACGAATCTCGATCACTGACTAACACCAGTTAAATCCATTAATGTGTCCATCAAAAAAGTTAAACCAAACGTAACAAAGGACTTTGGGATACAAACGACCAATGTACGAGATATTCAGCCTCTAGAATAGAAACCCATTTCATCTTTCCGGTTAAAAAGTCGATGAGCCTTTGGTTCAATGGCATAAACCATTCCCTTCTCTCAAGAAAGTCAAGGGTTCAAATCCCCTCCCCTACGATGTAATTGAAATGTTTAATTTGGCAACAAAAAAATAATCGCTCCAGTTAAACTCATTCTCAAACATAGATCCAAACCAACTTTCAAACCCTAAGTCAATTAACCAAAATAATTAGAAGACTGACAATTAAAAGGCATGATTAGAAG
This sequence comes from Adenophora triphylla var. japonica, assembly GCA_022495995.1. Taxonomy (NCBI): domain Eukaryota; kingdom Viridiplantae; phylum Streptophyta; class Magnoliopsida; order Asterales; family Campanulaceae; genus Adenophora; species Adenophora triphylla. The sequence goes on along the minus strand of JAFEMH010005877.1, from coordinate 85,014 downwards.
AGAGATAAAAAAATAAATTCTAATAAATCTACCCCATCTCGCGCCCATTTCAACCCCATATTCCTTTTCATCTTTATATCTCCCTACGGACAACTAGAAAACAATTTTCCTCGTCAGTTTTAAACCCAATTTTTCATATTCCATACGAACTGATAATGGGAAATTTGAAGGCCCACATGCAACCCCTCTGTTTCGATCGTAAGTGAGCCCTAATTTTTTTATTGTAGGGGAAATAAAGTCACTTCAAAAGAATCAGACATTGTTAACCAAGAGGCCTTAAGGAAGGAAGGAAGATTGTTACTTGCAAGTGAGTTTTCAAAAAAAAAAAAGGAAGGTATGTCACCATCAGAGAAGGTCAATTATAAAGCTCATATGATTGCTAGGGATTTCACGCAGAGAGGAGGGATTGACTATAATGAGATTTTCTAGAATGTAGTTAAACACACTTCGATTAGGTGCTATTAGCAATGGCAACACATAAAGATTTGGAGCTTAAGTAGCTAGACGTGAAACAACTTTTCTACACAGAGAGTTGGAAAAAGAGATTTATATGACACAGCTAGATGGGTTTCAGGTTCCTAATAAAGAAGACTAAGTGTGCAAGTTGAAAAAGTCTTTGTATGGTCTGACGCAGTCGCATAGGCAGTTGTGTAAACAGTTTGACAGCTATATGGCAGAGACTGGTTACAAAAGGAGCCCGTATGACTGTTGTGTATATCATAATAGGTTGGCAAATGGTTCGTCTATCTATTTGGTTCTTTATGTTGATGATATGTTGATAGCTGTTGTCAAGAAGTCTGATATTCAAAAGTTGAAGGGTCTACTATCCGTTAAGTTTGAGATGAAGGATTTGGGTGCCGAAAATAAAATTCTGGGTATGGATATTTATAGGGATAGAAGCCAAAGAAAATCATTCTTATCCCATAAAAGTTACATCAAAAAAGTTTTAGAGAGGTTTGGAATGTCTACACTGAAGCCTATAGATTCTCTGAGTGCAGCGAATATACGTCTGTATGTTACGTTTACACCTAAGTCGTCTGAAAAGAAAGAGCATATGTCTTGAGTACCTTATGCTAGCGCAGTCGATAGTTTGATGTATGATATGGTTTGCACTAAACCGGATCTTGCACATGATGTTAGTGCTGTCAGTAGGTTTATAGGGAATCCTGATAAATAGCATTGACAGGCAGTGAAGAGTATCTTTAGGTGCCTTCGGGGTACTTATGATGTTAGTCTCATTTATGTAGGTGGTACAAAATGTGTAGTTGAGGGTTATTCAGATTCAGACTACTCAAGAGATGTTGACTCGAGGAGATCTTTGACCGGTTACATATTTACTTTTGTGGGTCAGTTGTCAGTTGAAAGACTACTCTGCAATCTACAATGACTTTGTCGACTATGAAAGCGGAGTACATGGTATTGACGGTGCATGAAATAAATATAAACTAGAATGCAGAAATTAAAGCAAATCGAGTAATTAAAGAAGTTGAGTCTTGTGTTGGACACAATTTCCGTAAGAAGATATTGCCCCGCACTGGTGCTTACGGATTAGCGGCAATCTTCTCTCAAGATGAAACGACTTTACAATCGTTAATAGGAGCACTCCAAATTAACGAGTTCGGCGAACAAAATTCGTGTTTAACACTTCCAGACTTTTAAGAAGACTTATGCAACGAGATGTGCTATCTTCTAACAGATGATGTTAAGAATTCCGTTGAATTCTGTGACTGAATTTCAAATTCAATTATATATCTAACCGAGTTCATTAACTTAGTTAAATATGTGAATCTGTGCTACTTGTGTGAAGAGAGAAGTGATTGTGAATAAATTGAGTGAGATTGACAATATGGTGGGGGCTATTTATAGTATATGAAGAGTTGTGGTACCTCTTGGGAATAACCACAATTGGTACCCGATGGATCTGCACCGTTGGATCTAGGCTTGATAGAAGGCTGAGATCGTATGGGTCAACCCATCTTATCTGACCCGTTATTGGAAAGGTACGGGTCGTGTCTCCAGCCCTAACCATTTGAACCTATTCCATGAACCATCCGACTTGACCTGGTTCATTACACACAGTGGAGCAAAGAATGGGCCTCGGCACTATGCGCCTAAAACCCGATCCTAACTCGGCCTTGCACTCCAAACGGACCTAGCCCAAGTGCCTGAGCCTAGCCAGAACCGAACCACCATTGCCTAAGCTGAACCCGCCTCACCTGCCTTGGACCGAATCGAACCATGAACCGAGCCAACTTTTGTCAAAAGTTTAAGGCTCCTTAGCTCCTAGCGACGATGCGGTCGTGTGAAGTGCAAAGTGTGCGCCTCAAAGCGCCCATTGTGACCTTCGCGGGCTTCGCGCGCTTCGCGGGTGTGGTCCAAATTGAGCTAGTACAAAATCTAGCACAATTGGGTTACTCCTTGCATGGTTGGCCCAATGGTCCACCTAGGTTGGCCCAAGGAGATCAACTTGTTGACTACTCCTTTGGATGCTTCCACTTATAAACTATCATCACTTTACATCTTTAAGCAATGTGGGATAACTATTCCATATTCCATAAACTCTTCATATACCCATTTCTTTTTGCACACTTTGAACATTAATTTCTCATTCACCACTAATTGGTTTTGAGAAAATAAATATATCAAATTAATCTACTCCAAATGTAGATTATTAATATGCAATCAATTTCCATTTTCCTACAATGGAACCCAATGGAATTCTTGGTCAAAAGTCGGTCAAACCTCACTTTCCAAAACCAAAATTCCAACAATCTCCCACATGAATGACAAATTAATGCATGCATGAATGCAGACTCGTCTGGAAGTTTCGGCAAACTATTATTACATCGAGATAGGTAGCTTATGGCCTTGAACCTTCCTTAGTGAAATACTATCGGATATACTAGCCATTTGGTAGCGAGACGCTTTGAACCAGTGACTGTATAGTGTATACCAAGACAATAGTACTCACACAATAACAACTCTAACACATTTTGTTCTCACGTTTTGTCCATTTCGGCCCTGGACCGTTCTTGATTCATAAGTGTTTCAATTTAGAAGCGGCCTTATTACTTCTCACTTTATATAGGTGATCTCCCATAAAGAGTATCCTGCTATACTCCACCACTTAGGTATAGGAATCATTAAAAGCTTTAAGATTATCCTCACCACACGTCATCAGGTGTTTTAGCACTTAGATGGCTTCTGAGAATGAGTTATAATGAGTTCTAAGCGCACATACTAGAATTTCCATAATTTAGTTGTCTCATTGAATCAAGGGCATGGGATCTCCAATTCTCAAGGTTGAGTGTCCACTATGGATTTCTTTGTTTGTGTGGATTTTTTAACCTCATTCTCCTTATCAACCAATTTGATCTCCTATTCATATCCGTTTTTGACTTCACATGGCCAATTGTGACAGTCCCATTTGAGATCAATTGTCTTATGGTAATATGTCAATGACCATTGTGTCTTGACTTACCACGAGGTTCTACACCTTTTCCTATTTCTCATTGTCGTCACAATGCCTTAGGTCATGTAGACATAATCTTTTTCCACAAAAGAATATCTTCCAAGACCATTCAGATTTTATCTTTATCTAACACTATCGACTCAGATTCCTTACTGAATCGAGTTGTTCATGTTGTCTTGGAAGTTTGACACCGCTGCTCCATTTATTGTGAACACATTTTCACCTTGGAGTTTATTTGTGTCTGATATCCAATCAGTATGTCATTTTCATACTATTGAATATCTCATTTATTGTAATCTGTAATCACAAGAATATCTTTAAGTACTTCAAGTACTTTGACTATACTTAGTGATTTATTACAATTTTTTATTTAGACTTTTAGTCTCTCTAGAATGGTCAATCCTTTTGAGTGATCAAATTCTTCTATCAGTCAGTTTCTTTGAGTGGTTAGCATCTCTGTACCGGTCCAACTTTCCAAGTGTTCAGTATCTCTAAGTGGTTTGACCTCCTTAGAGTCTAAAGATTCTATCTCTCAAGAATCTATCTGTTACTTTTCAAGAATTTAGCTTATTCGAGAGTCTATCTTTGAGAATTTATCTAACTCTAATGACTCTACCATTAAAGAGTCTATCATTTTAAGAATCTTTCTCTTCAGATTCTATATCTCGAGAGTCTCGCTTTCGAGATCTATAATCTGCCTTTTCAGATTAATAATCCGTCTCAATAGAGTTTATTTCTCAAGATTATTTTTCCTTTAGAAATCTATCTTTTGAAATCTAACTCTCTTGACTACACTTCTTGAAAGTCTGCCTTAGGACTTATCTTTCAAGAGTTTTCCGTCTATAGATTCATCTTTCAAATACTTCCTTTTCAGAACCAATTTGCAACTCAACAGTTCGCATTATGGAAGAAGATCAACCAACTTCCAAATGTATGATGAACTATTCATTTAAATGTTAACAACATTATTTAACAATTTTCGTTTAATTTTCTACCATAGAAAATTAGGACCAAAAGACTAGCTTCTTTTGTCCACAAACTCTGGCTTATTTCATCTTACTATTAAGATAAATCTTTTATAGTTTTATAAGTTCTCTTCTTAAACTTATATTATTTCCTTTTTACTTCAAGGAAATATGATTTCAAGGAATACCAAATTCCTTGTCTTTGGCTTAAGTACTTTTACTTTAGCTCGTACCCCCACACTTGAGGTGTACCCCCACACTTGAGTATTTATAAAACGTCTTACGATTATGCCATAATCTGTAATTAGTTTTATCAAATCCTTTCTTGGGTATCTCATTAAAAATGACAGTACAGCTTCCCCCACAAATTCAGTTAAGCCAGAGCTTATTGCATTTATCATCTATTTTAGGGGGTTTGATTCTTGCGTTTAGCTCCTGCATTAGACTGAGTTGAATATGTTGCGATCGTTTGATGAATACTGCCGGAAACCTCACAAATATCCTCAAACGGCGCCGCAAATTCCCCTCCTTCTAGCTTTTCGAATCTTCTTAATCTTTACATTAAGCTTATTTTCAACATCATTCTTATAAGTTTGGAAAGCCACCAATGCTTCATCCTTACTTATCAAAAAGTAACGAAATACTTTTTCTAACCATGAGTTTGTACTAGCTCAAGGGGTGTCGTGTTTCTTATTTCTAAGGAAAATGATAACTTAGTCATTTTCGCTTCCATGCATATTTAACACTCGTCAGTCGAATCGAAATAATTCATGAGAATTAATTCTTGATTCACTAACATCTTAATTGTGTTAAAATTCACGTATCCTAATTTATCAAGCCATAAACTAGGTTTTTCCATCAACATAAGAAACACCGTTATCCTTCTCTTCTGGAGAGGTACACTTTCCTAAGGAACAGACCATTCCTGGTCGATTCAAATTTATCTGATCTGACTCAAACACTAGTTTAAATTCATCCATCCTCAATAGTGATCTGAAACTAGGTTCTTGTGAGTGTCTGGGACATGCAGCACATTCACGAGTCAGTTGTGTGGTTGAATACATCTTTATTACAACCTTTCCAAGTCCCATGACGTTGGAAGTTTCAGAGTTTCACAAATACACCTTCCTTCCATTGGTAGGAGTGTATGATGAGAAGCTCTCTTTATCAGTACATATATGGCGGGTAGCTCTAGCGTCTATCTACCATTCTCTTGGGTTGACTTTCAACTTTGCTAAGTTGGTTTTGTTGGTGTAATGCCCTAGGCTTTAGTTATGTTTAACTAAAAACCGTTATGCATCATCTTTATCGTTTAATTTTATTATTTGATTATTATATATTTTGCATATTTATTGTAATAATCTCCGTCCCTGATTATTAAGAGAATAATTAGTATAATGGTCAATGGATAATCATATGATGATTATATGCATAGAGATGCACATTGAAATTATGGGTACTTTCTAGAGAACAAGTGACTGGACTTGACCCGTATGAGATTTATGTCATGATCAAATGTCATAATTAAATCTCATATGGTCACTTCATTTAGTCCCTAGACCTGAGATTATCATGACCTTACATATTATGAAAGTCATGTTTGATTTTAGTCAAACGATATCTTAACACGATATTTATAAAGGCTATCTTTGGCATGATCGGATTCATGATGGGAAGGATGATAAGTCAAGATGGAATTTGTCCCTCGGAAGAGAGATGTTTTGCTTGGGCCCCTCGATGAGTGATAATGATGAAAGAGTGTGGCCACACCCAATATGATTGGACTATCATTATACTCAAGATCGAGAAAGCATTGAACAAATACAAGTTGACGAGGACCATGACTTGTGTTCAATATAACATCGTGAGACAAAGGAAGAAATGGAAGTGTACCATTGGAAACGTGAACTCTTACGTTATATTATTTGGGTAGACATAATGGCTTGCTAGAGTCCGCTTATGTCTTATGAGAATCGATATGATCGAGCTCATTGCCAACATAATATAATCCTATTGGGTCACACACAACTAGAATGAATTGGTTAAACCAAAGGAAGAATGATTGAGATTCCTACATATGGCTTTGCTTGGTCGTGCGACTAATCTTGCCATATGGGGTTCTGTGTCGTACGACATAACATGCCCATCGGCTGCTTGTGGTCGTGCGCCACATTAAGGCCTGAGGCATATACAGAGCAGTTTCCTAATTCGATTAGGAAACTAATATCAATACTAAGGTAGTATAAATATGCAGTTTGTAAACCCTAGAGGCTAGCCGAATTTTCAAGAGAGAAAATCACCAAAAAGGTTTCTCAAATTTCTTCCAAGGGTTTAAGGATCTAGCAATTCTCAAGAACTATTCTTGGTTCATTCTAACGTATGGATACTACTAGAGGGTCTTCGCTCGTACGACGATCAAGGCCTAGAGTTCTATTGTTCAAAGCAATATGAAGATTCAAGTTTTGAAGATCGAAGATTTTGATTCAAAATCACAATGATAAATTATTCGATAGCTCAAGACTGGAAAACAATTAAGGTTGGTAAATTCTATCTCATAGGAACTCAATTTAATCGTATAGAACGGATCTTAGGGCTTGGGTTTTGTGTTATTTAAGATGCTTATTCCGCTGCGCATGGACCCATAAAACCCAACAGTGGTATCAGAGCCCCGTTCGTATGGTTAAGTTTGAGTTAACATGCTAGAATTAAGATATAAATCATTTATATGCTTATTGCATGTTTTGTATGCGGTAGAATTTTGATTGTTTATGTGAAACAATGTGAAAATCGTCTTCTGATTATGCTGAATTAAATATGTAAAAGCTGTTTACTTGATTTAATTGCTTTATGATTAGAATCGATTGAATCTGGAAATCTGCAATCTGTCATCTCGTGTCACGCGACAGAGTTGGACTCTGTCACGTGACAGAGTAGGGCTGATGGCTCTGTTAAGTCGTACGACATATAAGGCCTTTGAAAGACTATGTCACGCGACATACCTTACCTGATCTGGGCCAAATCAGTTTGTTGATTTTTCTTGCTAATCTGTGATTATGTTGATAATCTGATATGTTACTGTCTTAATCTGGATGCTATAAATTTCTGGAAATTGAGTTTATAGGGCTATGCTAGATTAATTCATTGTTTATGCTTGCTTAATTAATTTAAATGTGTTTTATTAATTGTTGCGATGCATGAATTATTTGTTCTTAAGTGTTAAGAATTTTATTAGATGTTTAGTTGAAACATTGAATTGTGATTTCCTAAATGTTTAGTTGAAACATTAAATTTTGGTTATCTGATTGTCTATGAGAAACAAGTCAGTTTACGTAAAATTTGAAGGAATCTGATTGTTTATGAGAAACAAGTCAGTTTATTAGTCTGATTGTTTTTGAGAAACAAGTTAGTATACAAAGTATTGATTATGTTGCATTCAAATTGGTATTATAATTGTGCATGACTAGGAGAGTTCTGTCGAAGGAATATTTGGTACTTAAGCAGTCCTTGTGGCTCACCTATTTTCTTGGGAACTTACCTGGTGCACAGTTATGATTATCTTTATTGATATGCTTATAATCTACTTTAAATAACCTTCATTTAACTTTTAAGTTCTTTATGACAATTCATGATTAAAACACTTGAGACCACTCAGATAGTTTTGGGTGGGCTTGCCATAGCAAGGTGCTTTGATTCTATCTCGTTTGCGAGCAAGATGAGGAAATGGTGGTTCCTATACGTTTAAAGTGGATGAACTTAATTGGGTTATCAAAATGGTTTTGGACCCAATGCATAAGATGAGATTAAAATATGCTTAGACATATGATCTCTTAAATAAATCTCATAAAAGATCTAAGAGTCATATACGATATGATTGATGTTTTCTACCTAATTAATTTTAATCTTGAGCGGTGCGCCATAGCGTACTTGAGATTAAATTAAAGTTGAATCTTAGCCCATTAAATGCATATTATGCTTATTTGCATTGGAAGGTGTATGATTTAGTGGGAGTATTTGTAAAATACATTATTTGCTCTTAGATGATAAATGTGTTGATATTGATATGTGTTCATATAATTTGTATATTTTGTTGTAGAAGTAGCATTACATAATGATAATTGCGATTCGTCCTTATAAAGGACAAAGTTCGAAAGGAACAATACATAAATTTGTACGTTCTTGACGAATCCGTTCCTGTTGAACCCATTGCAAATGTTGCAAAGGGCAGATAAGGAGCAACATAAGAAACATAGAGATGATTCCTATGATGTTGTTTGCCTTATACTTGCCACCATGTTTGAAGCTCTTATAAAGAACCTTGAATACATGAAAGTTACTTTTGTTCTAGCATAACGCAAGAGGAAATGTTCCAAATACAAGCTAGGCAAAAGATGTATATTGTGGTAAAGGCACTTAATTCATAAGATGAAAGAGGGAGCAATTCGCAAATTGTGTTAATGGTTAACACAAGAAAGGGTTCACAAAGGAAGGGATAAAAAAGGTAAATCAAAGGTTGCTAAACCTAAGGCAAAAGTTGCAAAAGCCAAAGAGGTTAAACCCAAAGTGTCTCAAAAGGATGCAGTTTGCTATCATTGCAATAAGATTGTCATTTGGAAGCAAAGTTGCAAGGCTTATTAGGAAGGCCTAAAAGGTGAAGAAGGGCAATATGATTGCTACTACTTCAAGTATCTATATGATAGATATTTTCTTTTCGACTTCTTATTCTTGGGTATATGATATCGGATTGGATCCCACATTTGTTTAAATGTGCAAGGAACAAAGAATAGAAAGCTACTCAAAGAAGGTAAGTTAAACCTATGCATAAGAATGGAGCAAGGGTTGCTACATTAGCCATAGGGACTTATGAAGTCACTTTACCTTGTGAAGTAGTACTTGTTTTGAACAAGTATGACTACGTTCAATTTGAGTTGAGGAGTATTATTTCCGTTTCTTAAATGGATGATGAAGGATATAATTTTCTTATTTTCAATAAGAAGTTTTATATTTATTTAATGATATGCCTTATTGTAATGCATATGTCATTGAATGGTCTTCATATCCTTGATAATGAGAAACAAAATAATATTGAAGATATCTATAATATAAATGGGAAATCTAAACCGAACAATATGAACAACGCGTTATATGGCATTGCCGGATTGGTCAGATAAATAAGAAACATATATCTAAACTCCATTAACACGGACTTTTAGACTCATATGACCATAAATTATTTGAGGAATGTGGATCTTATTTATTGGGATTATTGACCAAACCTCCCTACACTAAAGTAGTGGGAGGGCTAGTTTATTGGTCATTATACATGAAATGTATGTGGACTATTAAGCAGCATTGCTAGGGAAGGATTTTGGTGTTTCATCACATTCACCGATGACTTATCTTATTATGACTATGTCTATCTGATTAAGTCCAAAGGTGAATCGTTTGAGATGTTTCGAACATTTCAAGATGAAGTACAAAACAACTTGGCAAGACTATTAAGTACTTCGATTAGATCGAGGTGATGGATATTTGAGCCAAGAGTTTGACAATCATCTCAAAACTATGAAATCGTTTCAGAGTTGACTCCACCCGGAACACCACATTGTATGGTGTATCTGAAAGGAGGAATTGAACCTTGTAAGACATGGTTCGTTTGATGACGTGTCAATTAGACTTTCCTATTTTCTATTTTCTTTTGAGGATATGCATTAAAAATGATGCGGTTACACTGAATCGAGTCCCTGCTAAATCGGTTCCTTAGTCCCCACATGAGATGTGGCATGGAAGAAAACTTAGTTTGTCTTTCATGAAGATTTGGGGTTGCGAGTCTTATGTAAAGAGACTTGTCTCTTATAAGTTAGCACCAAATTTGACAAAGTTATTTTCAGAAATTAATCTTACAACCGCAAAGAGAACAAAACGTTTGTTGCTTTACACGATTTGTTTCTTGAGAAATAGTTTCCCATTAAAGAATCTAGTGGGAGTAAAATTAATCTTGAAGGAATTCAAAAACCCAAAAATAATATGGAACCAAGAGTAGAGACGGAACCAAGGTTACAAAGGAGTTGTGGAACCGGTTCAAGATGCACAAGTCCATCGTAGATCAGATAGGTTACGATCCGAACTCAAGAAATATTGATTTCTCGTTCCGAAAAGTAATAAAGTGGAAGTCATTGAGAATGACAATCCTACTTCCTATCTTGAGGCGATGTCCACTCCTAATTTGGATAAATGGTTAGGAACCATGGAATCCAAATTATAATTCAGGTTTGATGATCAAGTTAGGAACTTGATTGGGCTACCTGAAGGTGTAAAAACTAAAGGGTGCAAGTAGGTCTTCAAGACCGACATGGATGTGAAGGTGCATACTTTCATGACTAAGGATTGTAACAAAGGGATTTAGGTAAATTCATAGTATTAACTATGTTGAAACCTTTTTCGCCAGTTACAATGTCAAAGTCTATTAGAATTTCAATTGCCATTATCACATATTGTGACTATGTGATATGACAAATGGATGTCAAACGACTTTCTTTAAATGGAAAGATTATTAAGGATGTGTATAGTACACAACCCGAATAGTTTGTCGATCCAAGAAACTCTAATAAAGTATGCATGTTGCAAATATCCATGAGATGGGTTGAAGCAAGCTACAAGGATTGGAATCTTAGTTTTGATGAATTGGTCAAAGAGTTTGACTTCATCAAAGAACAAAGATGAATCTTGTGTATGCATGAAATTCAGTGGGAGCGCAGTATTATTTCTATTGTTTTATTACAATGATATCTTACTCATTGAAAAAAACAAGTTTCGACACTCAAGACTGTCAAGTCTTGGTCAAGGAAAGGTTTCTCAATGAAAGATATGGGTGAAGCCGCTTACATCCTTGGCATCAAGATCTATAGAGATGGATCTAGAAGGATAAATTAGTTTGAGTCAAAGTATCCACATTGACAAGATGCTTAGAAGAGTCTAAGAAGAGTAGCTTGTTAATGGGTCATGGTATTTCTCTTAGCAATATTCATTGTCTTATGACAACTGATGAGCAAAAGGGAAATGAATGAAGTTCCATATGCTTCGGCATTTGGATCTGTCATGTATGCCATGATTTGTACTAGACCCGGCGTCTCATATGCTCTAAGCATGATGAGTCGATACCAATCTGATCCTGATGTAAACCATTGGATGGCAGTCAAAATGATCCTTAATTACTTAAGAAGAACTAAGGATACGTTCTTGGTATTTGAAAGATTGGAAGTTAGTCTTGTTGTAAGGGTTACATAGATGCTAGCTTCCAAACTAACAAAGTTATTTTAAAATCGCAATTAGGATTTGTGTTTATGCTTATTAGAGGTGCAGTTTTGATTGGAAGAGTTCCAAGCAGAAATTATAGCCGATTCTACTACTAAGGCCGAATTTTAGCAACATATGATGTGGCTAAAAGAGGCAGTTTGGATCAAAAGTTCATTAGTGTTTTGGAAATGTTCCAAGTATCACTAATCGGTGAAACTTTTGTTATGAAAATAGTGGTGCCACTTGTGCAAACAATGGAATCAAGGTCACAATAGCGATCCAAACACTCACTTAGACGTTCTTCGAAGAATTCATAAAGAATGATAAGACGTTAAGATATACAAAGTATCAACCGATGATGACATAAGGGATTCACTTACAAAGACCCTCGCACAGGCAGAAGCATGATGGTCATGTTAGATCCATGAGTATTCGATACATAAATGGAGCCTAGTGCAAGTGGGAGACTGTTGGTGTAATGCCCTAGGCTTTAGTTATGTTTAACTAAAAACCGTTATGTATCATCTTTATCGTTTAAGTTTATTATTTGATTATTATATATTTTGCATATTTATTGTAATAATCTCCGTCCATGATTATTAAGAGAATAATTAGTATAATGGTTAATGAATAATCATATGATGATTATATGCACAGAGATGCACATTGAAATTATGGGTACTTGCTAGAGAACAAGTGACTGAACTTGACCCGTATGAGATTTATGTCATGGTCAAATGTCATAATTAAATCTCATATGGTCACTTCATTTAGTTCCTAGACCTGAGATTATCATGACCTTACATATGATGAAAGTCATGTTTGATTTTAGTCACACGATATTTATAAAGGCTATCTTTGGCATGATCGGATTCATGATGGGAAGGATGATAAGTCAAGATGGAATTTGTCCCTCGGAAGAGAGATGTTTTGCTTGGGCCCCTCGATTAGTGATAATGATGAAAGCGTGTGGCCACACCCCAATATGATTGGACTATCATTATACTCAAGATCGAGAAAGCATTGAACAAATACAAGTTGGCGAGGACCATGACTTGTGTTCAATATAACATCGTGAGACAAAGGGAGAAATGGAAGTGTACCATTGGAAACGTGAACTCTTACGTTATATTATTTGGGTAGACATAATGGCTTGCTAGAGTCCGCTTATGTCTTATGAGAATCGATATGATCGAGCTCATTGCCAATATAATATAATCTTATTGGGTCACACACAACTAGAATGAATTGGTTAAACCAAAGGAAGAATGATTGAGATTCCTGCATATGGCTTTGCTTGGTCGTGCGACTAATCTTGCCATATGGGGTTCTGGGTCGTACGACACAACATGCCCATCGGCTGCTTGTGGTCGTGCGACACATTAAGGCCTGAGGCGTATACAGAACAGTTTCCTAATTCGATTAGGAAACTAATATCAATACTAAGGTAGTATAAATATGCAGTCTGTAAACCCTAGAGGCTAGCCGAATTTTCAAGAGAGAAAATCACCAAAAAGGTTTCTCAAATTTCTTCCAAGGGTTTAAGGATCTAGCAATTCTCAAGAACTGTTCTTGGTTCATTCTAACGTGTGGATACTACTAGAGGGTCTTCGCTCGTACGACGATCAAGGCCTAGAGTTCTATTGTTCAAAGCAATATGAAGATTCAAGTTTTGAAGATCGAAGATTGTGATTCAAAATCACAATGATAAATTGTTCGATAGCTCAAGACTGGAAAGCAATTAAGGTTGGTAAATTCTATCTCATAGGAACTCAATTTAATCGTATAGAACGGATCTTAGAGCTTGGGTTTTGTGTTATTTAAGATGCTTATTCCGCTGCGCATGGACCCATAAAACCCAACAGGTTTCAAACACCATTTCTGCTATATCAAATCTATTCAGCCTTTCGGTGATGTTGGCTTGATTCAGATGTCCATTTCCCTTCTTGGAATACGACAAACTTTTTGCTATGTGATTGGTCTTACCACATCTTGTAACAAATCTTGGAGTTGGTTCCTTGAACCTTATAGTTCGTTCCAAAGTGTTCTACAACTCTTTGGTTGTCCCCACGAGACAGTGCTCTTTAAACGGGAATCATTTGGTCCACTCAGTATGTACGTCCTACATATGAGATTTTTCATGATTCCATTCTTCTGCGGCTATCTGTCTTTGCGGATTGGCTATCTGTCTTTTTGGAACTGGATCATCATCATCCTCCTTTTCGGTTATCTGCCTTGGCAAATCTGGATCATCATCCTCTTTCTCTTCGGTTTATTTGCCTTGACGAATTTTGGATCATCATCCTCTTCCTCTTCAGTTATATGCCTAGGCGAATCTTGGTTATTCGATTATAAGTCCGCTCCATGTTGTCAACAATTCTTTGAATCACTTCCGGGATTATTGTTGACCTTCTCATTATCTTCTAGTTAACTTCCAATGCTCTTCTAGTTATCCTTCCTTGGAAACCGTCATTTTTCTCGTTAAGTCTATAACGATAATGTCCTTCGGTTGTCCATCATCATTGGCTCGTATTTGTCATAAAAACAAGAAAACGTTAATATCTTCTTGCGATTGTTGGGAAAATTGTCTATATAAGGCTTTCTTGAATTTAACGAAATGACAAATAAATAATGAACCATAAAGTAATTAATGGGGAAGGAAATAAAGATAAACTAGAATGCGGAAATTAAAGCAAACCGAGTAATTAAAGAAGTCGAGTCTTGTGTTGGACAAAATTTCCGCAAGAAGATTTGCCCCGCACTGGTGCTTACGGATTAGCGGCAATCTTCTCTCAAGATGAAACGACTTTACAATCGTTAATAGGAGCACTCCAAATTAACGAGTTCGGCGAACAAAATTTGTGTTTAACACTTCCAGACTTTTAAGAAGACTTATGCAATGAGATGCGCTATCTTCTAACAGATGATGTTAAGAATTCCGTTGAATTCTGTGACTGAATTCCAAATTCAGTTATATATCTAACCAAGTTCATTAACTCAGTTAAATATGTGAATATGTGCTTCTTGTGTGAAGAGAGAAGTGATTGTGAATGAATTGAGTGAGATTGACAATATGGTGGGGGCTATTTATAGTATATGAAGAGTTGTGGTACCTCTTGGGAATAACCATAATTGGTACCCGATGGATCTTCACCGTTGGATCTAGGCTTGATGGAAGGCTGAGATTGCATGGGTCAACCCATCTTATCTGACTCGTTATTGGAAAGGTGCGGGTCGTGTCTCCAGCCCTAACCATTTGAACCTATTCCATGAACCATCCGACTTGACCTGGTTCATTGCACAGTGGGCGGCCCGATGGGCCTCGGGCATGCGCCCGAGGCTCAATCCAACTCGGCCCAGACCCAAACGACCTAGCCCAAGTGCCTGAGCCTAGCCAGAGCTGAACCACCATTGCCTAAGCTGAACCCGCCTCACTTTCCAAAATCAAAATTCCAATAAGGGTTTGATCAACGACCTTGGGTTACATCGGGATCAAGCTATAGAATATTGCGACAGTTTGAGTGCAATATGTCTAGCCAAGGATCAAGTTTATTATGAGAGGACCAAGTACATCGATGTGAGGTATTATTTTTAGAAAAGTGAGAAACAGGTTATGTCTGATGCAACCACCCATTCTGCGGACAATTCTCCATTTAGGCCTCATTTGTTTTTCATTTTCAACTCTTATTCAGATCTGAATGGGTGGTTACATCAAATATAATACAATTCAGACTGTTTTTTTTTTCTCATTTAGCTCTGAATGCCTCTTATTTTCCACTCATTTGACATTTGATTTTTTTAAGTGTTAAGTGCTGAAATCTGATTTCACATCTGAATTTGGCTGAATTGATAAGAGGTAGTGTCTGAATACTAATTTCTGAATTACTCAAACTGTTTGAATATTCATATGAATTCACATCTGAAATTAATGTTACGATATTTAATGAAGTAGAGAGATGAGATGAATGGTTATTGATCTAGTGTTTGGGTTGAATATTTTTGAAATTACGAGTTTATTTAAGAGATATGTATGAAAAAAATCAATTAAGAGGCAAATAAGTGATAGTTTTATATCTGAAAATTAAGTGGAAAATAAGAGGCATTCAGATCTAAATGGAGAAAAAAACAAACAGTCTGAATTGCATTATGTCTGATGCACCAATCCATTCAAATTTGAATAAGAGCTGAAAATGAAAAACAAATGAGACCTTTCAGATATAAAAATATCACGTATTTGCCTCTTAATTGAATTTTTTTCATATATATCTCTTTCATAAACTCGTAATTTCAAAAATACTCAACCCAAACACTAGATCAACAACTATTCATCTCATCTCTCTACTGCATTAAATGTCGTAACCCTATTTTCAGATGTAAATTCCGATAAATATTCAAACAGTTTGAATAATTCAGAAATCAGTGTTCAGATGTCACCTCTTATCAGTTCAGCCAAATTCAGATATGACATCAGATTTCAGCGCTTAACACTTAAAAAAATCAAACGCCACCTTAGACTAGGTTAATTTAATGGAAGTATAGATACTCCCTCTCTCCTAGTTTGATTTGGGCCTCATTTGTTTTTTCCATTCAGAACTTATTTTTCTCTGAAATTTAAATTATTCAGACATTTAAAATTCAGATTGTTTGTTTTATTTTTTCTTTCAGGTCTTAATGCCTCTGAAATGCCACTTAATTTTAATTTTAAGGTGGCGATTGTTTTTTATTTTTTCCTCTTATTTGCCTCTGAATGCTTATTCATTCAGAGGTGGAGTAATTAAGTCCGTTTGGTTTTTTTTTTCGATTAAGACTTAACTGCCTCTTATTTGCCTCATATTTTTAAGTGATAGATTTGCCACTTATTTGCCTCTTATTGCCTCTTATACTATATACTCCCTCCGTTCATTTACATGATTCCCAGTTACTGTTCTCACGTAAATTAAGGAGGAAATATTATATTGAAAGTGTTGTGAGTGTGAAAATAAAATAGGAGAGAGAATGAGTGGAGGGAATAGTAAATTATAATGGTGTTGTAAGTATTAAAATAATGTAGGAGAGAGAATGAGTGAAGGGAATAGTAAAGATTATTTTCCATTTTAGGTCAGAAACAAAGTGTGAACCATGTAAATGGACGTCCAAAATAGAAAGTGTGAACCATGTAAATGAACGGAGGGAGTATATATATATATATATATATATATATATATATATATATATATATAGGGTCCTATTATAATGAGAACCACATTTATATGAGAACCATAAGAACCACTAACAGCCATTGGATTAAAAAATACATCAATACTCCGGATTAAAAAAAAAAAGATAGAGGGGGTGGCATTTTCGTAATTATTTCATTTAAAATCCCCCTCAAATTTCAAAATAAAATATCTCAATATCTATAAGTCGAACTTTTTTTTCGAAAACACTGATTTTTTTGTCTTGACGAGACGATTCAAACTAGATCCCTGAAGATAGAATTTTGAAAAAATAATATTGAACAATGGGACGGAGGGAATACTAACTATGTATATAGTGTACAATAGCAACCTTGGCCCATCAAACAGAGGACCTTCAATTGGTGTTCTCATTCTTGAGTTTTGGAATAATTTAATGCTCACCTGGGCTTAGAATTGTGAAGGCAGTGGCCATCAATTCCACCTTTTCGTTGTCATGCTTGCCTCAACAGCATTGCAATCATTGCCTCTCCAACCAATCATCTTGTTGTATGTTCATTAAGCGACTTGAAGCCTTCACAATCAGTTTGCTTCTTTATTTTGCTTTGAAAAAATAATATTGACTTATAGATTACTTAACTAGTGTACATTATTTAACTAGTGTACATTACTTAACTAGTGAACACTAGCTGTGTTGTCTTAGTGAACACTAGCTGTGTTGTCTTATTTGAAGGTCAAACCGTTGGGTGCTTTAGCCATGATTGATAAGGTGAACACCGTACATGGGATGAAATTCATAAGCCTTGTTTTGATTTTATTTATTTATTTTTATTTTGAAGGGTAATGTAATCAATTGTAAATGGAGTAGTGTTGTGTTTTTTTTTTTTTTTTTTTTTTGAAAAAGTAGTGTTACTTTCAGCAGGATATTTGGAATATCATCCATTCCTCCGGAAGAGAGAGAGAGAGAGAGTCAAAAGATTACAAAACAAAAGGAGGGGTTCAAAACAATTGTACTCTTGATTATAAATTACAGAGCTGATGTTTGGATTTTCTTTTATAGCATGCATACATTTTATTAGGTCTAATGGGTGAAAACTTGATTCGGGTGGTAGCTTTGCTCGGTCACCTGGACTGCTATGGCGGAAGTTGTTCTGCAGAAATGGTTCCAAGAGGTTGTTATGTTGCAGGCTCATTTGTCAACTCAGAACATATTTCCATTTACTTAGTGTTACATTGTACATGACGAATAATGATGTACACAGCTAGTGTTCACTAAGATAACACAGCTAGTGTTCACTAAGACAACTAGCTAGTGTTCACTAAGACAACACAGCTAGTGTTCACTTACAGCTAGTATTCACTAATTAATTAGTGTTTACTAAGATAATACAGCTAGTGTTCACTAATTAATTAGTGAACACTAGCTGTAAGTGTTCACTAAGACAATACAACTAGTGTTCACTAATTAATTAGTGAACAATACAGCTAGTGTTCACTAATTAATTAGTGTTCACTAAGACAATACAACTAGTGTTCACTAAGACAACACAGCTAGTATTCACTAAGACAACATAGCTAGTGTTCACTAAGACAACATAACTAGTTAACTTACAGCTAGTGTTCACTTACAGCTAGTGTTCACTAATTAATTAATGTTCACTAAGACAACATAGCTAGTGTTCACTTACAGCTAGTGTTCACTTACAGCTAGTGTTCACTAATTAATTAGTGTTCACTAAGACAATACAACTAGTGTTCACTAAGACAACATAGCTAGTGTTAACATAGCTAGTGTTCACTAAGACAACATAGCTAGTGTTCAC
The DNA here is from genome assembly GCA_022495995.1 of Adenophora triphylla var. japonica. Lineage (NCBI taxonomy): Eukaryota > Viridiplantae > Streptophyta > Magnoliopsida > Asterales > Campanulaceae > Adenophora > Adenophora triphylla. Next base: position 66,287 of record JAFEMH010005877.1, on the reverse strand, counting down.
TTACAGCTAGTGTTCACTAATTAATTAGTGTTCACTAAGACAATACAACTAGTGTTCACTAAGACAATACAGCTAGTGTTCACTAATACAACACATCTAGTGTTCACTAAGACAATACAATGTCTAATTTTTAATACCCAATCTTATCAGCAGGCCTAACCACATGCTCTCATTAAAGTGCAATCCAAGTAATGGACCCCAATCGATGAGCATAATACAGTGTTTTAAAAATTAGACGTTGTTCAATATTATTTTTTCAAAATCCTATCTTCAGGGATCTAGTTTGAATCGTCTCGTCAAGACAAAAAAATCAGTGTTTTCGAATTTTTTTTTCGACTTATAGATATTGAGATATTTTATTTTGAAATTTGAGGGGGATTTAGTTCACAATAATTACGAAAACGCCACCCCTCTATCTCTTTTTTTTAATCTGGAGCATTGATGTATTTTTAATCCGATAGTGTTAGTGGTTCTCCGTAGTTCTCATATAAATTTGGTTCTCATTTGAATATTCCATATATATATATATATATATATATATATATATATATATATATATATATATATATATATATATATATATATATATATATATATATATATATATATATATATATATATATATATATATATATATATATATATATATCCATTATTTTTGGACAAAAATGCCCCCTTCATATTGTACATGAATTAAAAATAAAGAAGGGGTATTTTGGTATTTTAGGCACCAGGCGCTGGGTATCGACGCTTGGGAATCGCGGTACTGGGAATCAAAGGCGCCTTGGAAATCGGCGGTGCTCGGGTATCGCAAAGACCCTGGGAATCAGCAGCATGTCTAAAATACCAAAATACCCCTTCTTTATTTTTAGTTATGTACAAGATGAAGGGACATTTTGGTCCAAAAATAATGGGCCACTTGTTAGGATACTCCTATTGTGGGTATCCTAACAAAACCCATATATATATATATATATATATGTAGCTATTCAAATGAGAACCAAATTTATATGAGAATCATGAGAACTAAATTCAACCATTGAATTAAAAATACATCAATGCTCCAGATTAAAAAAAAAAAGATAGAGGGGGTGACATTTTCATAATTATTGTGAACTAAATCCCCCTCAAATTTCAAAATAAAATATCTCAATATCTATAAATCGAAAAAAAAATTCGAAAACACTGATTTTTTTGCCTTGACGAGACGATTCAAACTAGATCCCTGAAGATAGGATTTTGAAAAAATAATATTGAACAACGTCTAATTTTTAAAACACAAGCTAATTAACTAGTGTACACTAGCTAGTTAAGTAATGTACACTAGCAACACAGCTAGTATACACTAGGTTACACTAGCAACACAGCTAGTATACACTAAAAAAATAGCTATTGTACACTAGATAACTAGCTAGTGTACACTAAGTTACAACAGCTAGTGTACACAAAGGCTTGACCCAATGCTTTTGTCCTGCTGCCTAAGGCATTTGGCTAGTATACACTAGGTAGCTAGTGTACACTAGCCAAATGCAAAGTTATTTTATGAAGTAAAAAATGGTTGACACTCATTTGTGGCTGGAAGATACTTTTTTTTTGGACTGACACTCCTTTTTGATATCTATCGAAGACAACTTTGAAAAAACGATTCACTCAGTTTGGGACACTAGGTTACACTAGCAACACGGCTAGTGTTCACTAAGATAACACAGCTAGTGTTCACTAAGACAACTAGCTAGTGTACATAAGCAACACAGCTAGTGTTCACTAATACAACACAGCTAGTGTTCACTAAGACAACACAGCTAGTCTTCACTAATACAACACAGCTAGTGTTCACTAAGATAACACAGCTAGTGTTCACTAAGCAACACAGCTAGTGTTCACCAATACAACACAGCTAGTGTTCACTAAGATAATACAGCTAGTGTTCACTAATACAACACAGCTAGTGTTCACTAATATAACACAACTAGTGTTCACTAAGATAACACAGCTAGTGTTTACTAAGACAACTAGCTAGTGTACATAAGCAACACAGCTAGTGTTCACTAATACAACACAGCTAGTATTCACTAAGACAACACAGCTAGTCTTCACTAATACAACACAGCTAGTGTTCACTAAGATAACACAGCTAGTGTTCACTAAGCAACACAGCTAGTGTTCACCAATACAACACAGCTAGTGTTCACTAAGATAACACAGCTAGTGTTCACTAATATAACACAGCTAGTGTTCACTAAGATAACACAGCTAGTGTTCACTAAGACAACTAGCTAGTGTACATAAGCAACACAGCTAGTGTTCACTAATACAACACAGCTAGTGTTCACTAAGATAACACAGCTAGTGTTCACTAAGACAACTAGCTAGTGTACATAAGCAACACAGCTAGTGTTCACTAATACAACACAGCTAGTGTTCACTATGACAACATATCTAGAGTACACTAAGTTAAACTAGCTAGTTTACATTAGCCAATGCTGATACACATAGCTAGTGTACACTAGGTTACACTAGCAACACAGCTAGTGTTCACTAAGACAACACAGCTAGTGTTCACTAAGACAACACAGCTAGTGTTCACTAAGACAACTAGCTAGTGTTCACTAAGACAACACAGCTAGTGTTCACTAAGATAACTAGCTAGTGTTCACTAAGACAACACAGCTAGTGTTCACTAAGACAACACAGCTAGTTAAGTAATGTACACTAGTTAAATAATGTACACTAGTTAAGTAATTAACTCGTGCACACTAGTTAAGTAATGTACACTAGTTAAATAATGTACACTAGTTAAGTAATCTATAAGTCAATATTATTTTTCAAAATCCTATCTTGGGGATCTAGTTTGAATCGTCTCGTCAAGACAAAAAATCGGTGTTTTTCGAATTTTTTTCGACTTATAGATATTGAGATATTTTATTTTGAAATTTGAGAAGGATTTTAAATGAAATAATTACGAAAATGCCACTCCCTCTATTTTTTTTTGAGATGGTCTCCCATGAGAACACATATACCCGTCTCATGGATGAGACGGGTCGGAATGACCCGAATCCTGGACCCATAAGCCGACCTATAAATAGTTCGACCTAACGAAAACACACACAAACACATAGTAAAAGGTGATCCGCTAATCTACACACACAAACACGCACTGAAAATCAGAGGTCGTCGGAGGGACACGATTCCGGAGACTGAACCTAAAAATCCAGATCAAAGGTCGCCGGAGTCGATTATTCAACAACAACAACTCAGATCTAGCAAAATCAGAACAAAATCCAGATCTAAAATTTTCAGATCTCGTCTCGCCGAAGGTTAATGGAGAACGATATACAACATCAGCAACCTAATGACGGTAAGATTGTTACTAGAAACTAGATTTCACATTATTTAACTTGAATTTTGATATGAATTTGCATAACATTACACACACAGACATGAAACTTTATGATCTATTACGATTATATTTAACAAGTATTACTTCAATAATTGTGAACTATTATTTTAAATATAAAGCTATAATTTAGAAGAACATTATTTACTGTCATTGTTACTTTACATAATGTATTGTGTTACTTTAATTGTAGTTGATGATGGATCGGTTTACAAACCAACTTGGAGACTACAAGACTATCTTTGAAGAAACATTCAAAGAAAATGAAATAATAATTGAAGAAGAACAGAATGATACAGGATCAAACATGAGTGGATCTCTATTTGGTTTTACAGCAAAGACAATTGATGAAATGTATGACTTATATTGTCAACATGCTAAGGAAATAGGTTTTGGTGTAAGAAAGTCAACTGCAAGATATCGAGGAGATGGAGTTGTACTACACAAATATTTCATTTGTTCTAGTCTTTGGATCTCGAGTAGAAGGGTTTGATGATAATGAACTTAAAAAGCGAAAGACTCATATAACACGCACACAATGTAAAGCTTTATTAAAAGTAAAGCTTTTAGAAGATGAAGGACGTTATGTGGTCGATAGACATATTTTGGAGCATAATCATCAGTTGACAAGGAAAAAGTGGTCCAAGTATTATAGATGTGAGAGAAGTATTACGGAGGATAAAGGTAAAGTAATAGAAGATATGGTTTCTTCTGGTATAAGAGCAATGGACTCCTACCGTTATATGTCATATGAAGCTGGTGGAGATGACATTCTTGGTCACACTAAAAAGGACCATTTGAATTATGTCAATATATTGAAACTAAAAGAAAGAGGGAATGGAGATGCACAGACACTTGTTGAGATGTTGTATAAACAACAATCTGAAGAAACTGATTTTTTCTTTAGAGTAATGTTGGATGATGAAGGTAGATTAAGTAGTGTGTTTTGGAGAGATTCAATGATGAAAGAGGATTATGATATTTATGGTGATGTGGTTGTCTTTGACACAACATATAGTACAAACAAATATGGTTTGATTTGTGCTCCAATAGTTGGGTTAAACAATCATTGCAAAAACATTATGTTTGGGGTTGCATTTTTGGCAAATGAAGAAACAAAATCATTTGAATGGTTGTTTGAAATATTCAAGAAAGCAATGGGAAAGCAAGTGCCGGTGACAATATTCACTGATCAGGATCAAGCAATTACAAATGCTATAGCAATGGTAAGCATTTTTATATTCATTATATTTAAGTATTACATTAACTGTATGATACTATTATAATTAGGAACATTAACTATTACTTTTTGTTTAACAGTTCTATTACACATTCTACAAAAATGCTACATTAATAAATACTCTTTATTACCTTTACGAGGCATTCCCTAATACAAAACACGAGGTTGTGCCAATGGCATTTGTATCAAAATGCCATAAAAATTTTTGGCCGTTTGAAGAGCGATGATGTATTCAAGGACGAGTTCAGAAAATGTATGTCGGGTTGTAATGATGAAGCTGAATTTGAAGAATGTTGGAATGAAATGATTAGTAAGTATCAGCTACAAAACGAAACGTGGTTTAAAAGATTGTATGCTTTGAAGGATAAATGGTGCACGGCCTTGAACAAAGATTACTTTTCAGTTTGGTATACTTTCATCACAACGCAGTGAGGTTACAAATAGTGCAATGGGGAGCAATGTGAAAAAAACAACTAGCCTTGTAGAATTTCATTCAATTTTTAAAAGTATATTGGAAAATTGGAGGAAGACAGAAGAACAAGATGAATTCAAAACTGCAAGATCAATTCCAAAGTCTACACTTCTATTAACGGGATTGCTTAAGCACGCTTGAGGTATACACTTTATCTGTCTTTAAACGATTTGAAAAAGAATTCATGCTAGCACTTACAAGGAAATGTACTCTTATGGATGTTGATGAAGCTACTTTGCAAACTTATGAGATTTGTGGACTTGATGGTTACGGACATACAAGATATGTCATGATGGATCCAAAAGCTGACTTTGTGAGTTGCAATGTAGAAAATTTGAAGAATGTGGTATTTTGTGTAGGCATATATTGAAAGTCCTCTATCATAATGATCGTATAAAGATACCGAGAAAAGTATATCTTTTGAAAAGATGGACAAAATTAGCAAAATCATCGGTTTGGGATAAATTCCACACCTTGGAAAATTTTGACGGGAATAGCGGTTTGATTGATAGGCGGCATGAAATGTCAAGAAAGTTCTATAATCTATTTTTGAAGTGCCAAGACGGTGACGCGGCAAGAAAAAAAGTTGATGACACTTACGAAGATCTATGCGTTGCTCTTTCTTCATTGACCATATATAGAAGAACAAGAAGAAACTTCGAGGTTCACATGTTTCATCTACATCAAATGTAACACTAGATCCGGCTCGTTCACACTAAAAGGAAGGAAAAAATGATAAAAGGGGCTATCGAAAAAGGAGGAAAAAGAGTACGAAGCCCGTGTTAACGAAGTGATCGACGAGGAATTTGGTTCAAAAACACCAAATGTTAGATTGTTTTAGAATTAATATTACAAATGTTACTTTTACGTATTAAGTATTAGAATCAAGTATTACATTATCAATTAGTAAGTATTACATTAGCTAGCTTCAACTATTACAATAGTTTTCATCAACTATTACCTTTTCATGTATTAAGTATTACACTATCAATAAGTAAGTATTACATTAGCTAATTTCAACTATTACACATGCAGTTGATTTTACATTTTCATATATTAAGTATTACATTAGCTAACTTCAACTATTACACATGCAGTTGATTTTACATTTTCATATATTAAGTATAACACTATCAATTAGTAAGTATTATATTATCCATTACTAAGTATTACATTAGCTAATTTCAACTATTACACATGAAGTTGATTTTACATTTTCATATATTAAGTATTACATTAGCTAATTTCAACTATTACACATGCAGTTGATTTTACATTTTCATATATTAAGTATTACACTATCAATTAGTAAGTATTACATTATCCATTACTAAGTATTACATTAGCTAATTTCAACTATTACACATGAAGTTGATTTTATATTTTCATATATTAAGTATTACATTATCAATTAGTAAGTATTACATTAGCTAGCTTCAACTATTACAATAGTTTTCATCAACTATTACCTTTTCATGTATTAAGTATTACACTATCAATTAGTAAGTATTACATTAGCTAATTTCAACTATTACACTTGCAGTTGATTTTGCATTTTCATATATTAAGTATTACATTAGCTAACTTCAACTATTACATTAGTTTTTATCAACTATTACACATGCAGTTAATATTACCTTTACCTGTTATGCACCAAAAAAACAATAAAAAAACTTATACTTCAGAACAAAAATATTTTCAGTGATTACTACCAATATTTACATTGATTACTAGTGAAAACTGAAAAGTACATAACATTGTTTGAACCAAAATAAAAAAAACCTACCATTGTTTCAAAGGTGCCCATATTCCCACGAGACTTAAACATAGAACATTGTTTAAACAACACAACTATTTCTTCAAAGATATACATATCCCCATGAAAACATAAACATAAAAAATTGTTTCAACAAACACATCTATTTCTTCAAATTTTCTTTCTTCTTCAACTCTCCAGCATTTTTCTTCTTTTCTTCCACTTTAAACTTCAATTGGGCTTTGTTTTTACAAAATTCAACAACATTACCCAACAAAAATTCTTTGACAGTATTGATTGGATGAAGAACAACTTTCAGTAAGTACTTCGCCCTGAGAACTCTTCTCACATTACCCTTCAAAACAAAAACAGAAAGTATAAAAAATTAAAAAAAACTGAACAGTAATGCTCTAATCAACATGTTGTACTAATTAAAAAGTAGCAGTAATACCTTGCTTATATCATCATCGCTTTGGACACATTTTCTCCATCAAAAAATTCCATATTGTACATCAGAAATATACCACAGTCATTTCCATCCGAGTTATTCTGCCCGTTAAACTTCAAAAATTCAATGGGATACTTCATTACTTGCCCGGCCTTAGGATGATTAATATCACGAACAAACTTTACCAACAACTTGTGCTAATCATAATAAAAAAAAACACTATTAAACAGATAATATACAAAAATAAAATAAAAAACAACCACTACATTATTTAAAAGTACATACCACTTTGTTTTGCAATATTTTGATATATTTTCTGAATTTTCGGCTCAAACAAAATTCTGTCATCATAATCTCGATTATCAATGACTTGAACCTTGCCCAAATTGAAATTCAAAACAATACAATAGTAGTGCTCTCGGATGTTAATCGGAACAAAAATCTACAATACAAATAAGAAAACATTGGAAGTTTTATTATAAAGTAAATAAAAAAACTGAAAAAATGAAAAGTATAACTATATTAACAAAGGTACTAACCATTTCAGCCATCTTCGCATCCACATTAACAATTTTAAGAGATTGCTTGAAAGAATCTCTTACATTCGACTCCATTTTAGAAACATCAATTTCCACGCCATTCATAATAAGGTCCAAGTAGGCCTTTCAAAAAAATAATATATAAACTATTATTAGTTAAACAAAAAAAAAATAATATTACTTTACAAGGGTAGTACTATTACTTATAGCAATACCAACTATTACTTAAACATATGAGAAGTATTACTCAAAATGAAAACAGTTCCTATAACTATTATTAGTTAAAAAAAAAAATACAATATTACTTTACAAGTGTAGTACTATTACTTATAGCAATACCAACTATTACTTAAACAAATGAGAAGTGTTACTCAAAATGAAAACATTTCCTAAAACTATTATTAGTTAAAAAAAAAATAACACTATTACTTCACAAGTGTAGTACTATTACTTATAGCAATACCAACTATTACTTAAACAAATGAGAAGTATTACTCAAAATGAAAACAGTTCCTAAAACTATTATTAGTTAAAAAAAAAAATAACACTATTACTTCACAAGTGTAGTACTATTACTTATAGCAATACCAACTATTACTTAAACAAATGAGAAGTATTACTCAAAATGAAAACAGTTCCTAAAACTATTATTAGTTAAAAAAAAAAAATAACACTATTACTTCACAAGTGTAGTACTATTACTTATAGCAATACCAACTATTACTTAAATAAATAAGAAGTATTACTCAAAATGAAAACAGTTGGTAAAACAATTATTTACTTACACAATGCGACAGATTTAAGAACACCCGTTTCCCATCCTTCTGCTCTTTGTTTAAAATAACAGTCCAAGCATCAATGATATTAACAAACACCCATCTCTTCATGTTCATAGAAATTATATCTTTCTTGAATACATAACATGGGTATTCATCAGCATCTTGAAGCATGAACATCACCATTTCCCTGAATAAAAAAAATAAAAATAAAAATAAGACATTAGTATTTCAATTTAAAAAACAAAAATATAATTAGAGAAATAGTAATTAAACTTACCCATCATAGAAATCATCAACATCAAACATACAAAAATCAATAATTTATTTCTCTCTCAAATCACTATTCACAAAAAATCTTTTGTTTTGGGTCATAAAACTTGAAACAAAATCAGTCCTTTCAGCAATGACACAAGTAGAAAGTGTCAAAGGATCATAAAATCCGTTTGGCCGATCACACTTTTCAACAGATTTGATGGCTTCCCGTATGGATTCATCTACCTCACCAGACAAACCAATATTTACTGTCTGATCATCATCAAAAATATTGAATTTTGCCTGAACAGGAGTGTTAACTTTTGAGGACGAAAGAAGCTCAAAATTCGGCATATCATCGTTCATCTTCATCATTTGATTCATTCTCTCACAAGCTGCATCTATAATCTTCAGAACTTCTTCATTACTCCAAAACCTATCTTCTTCTTGAGAATCTGTATAGTGCACTTGGTAAACCTTAGGAACATTGTCCTTCAAACCCTTCAAACTGTGCATATAATGATCAAAAACTATTCCCATGTCTCTCTTCATCAACATAAAAATTTCATGAAAATTCTGAAAATTAAGAGTAATAATTAGAAACATATAATATAATATATAACTATATATAATGTAATAGATGAAATAAATAATGTAATCCATAAACAAAATAACACTATTACTTCACAAGTGTAGTACTATTACTTATAGCAATACCAACTATTACTTAAACAAATGAGAAGTATTACTCAAAATGAAAACTGTTCCTAAAACTATTATTAGTTAAAAAAAAAAAAACAATATTACTTCACAAGTGTAGTACTATTATTTATAGCAATACCAACTATTACTTAAACAAATGAGAAGTATTACTTAAAATGAAAACATTTCTTAAAACTATTATTAGTTAAAAAAAAAAAAAAATAACACTATTACTTCACAAGTGTAGTACTATTACTTATAGCAATACCAACTATTACTTAAACAAATCAGAAGTATTACTCAAAATAAAAACTGTTTTAAAACTATTATTAGTTAAACAAAAAAAAAACAATATTACTTTACAAGGGTAGTACTATTACTTATAGCAATACCAACTATTACTTAAACAAATGAGAAGTATTACTCAAAATGAAAACAGTTCCTAAAACTATTATTAGTTAAAAAATAATGTAATCCATAAACAACATGAAATAATATATGGCAATACATAAAGTAATATAAAAAAAAATACTTACATCCTTTGCAGACTTTTTGATATCTTCATTTGTTTGAAGACCTTTTGGAATACCAAACTTAATATATCTTCCATCTTTTTCTTCAACTTCCTCGTACAATCCCAAACCCTCACTGTTTATTTCGTCAACAATATTTTGAACAAAATCATCATTTCTAGCTCCAACATCAGGAGCAATGTCCTCCTTCTTCATCTTCTCTGTCTCACAAATAACCACTTTTTTTGTAATAGGATAAACATCCTTCACCCAGAAACCATTACCAAACGAACCTGATTTTTTTTCTTCCAAAACTCTTTCCATGATTTTGTCACTGGTCCAATGTTTGATAAGTGGGAGTGTAGTTGGCGAAACAATACCCCTCCAATTCAATCGATGCAGATAAATTATAGTAAACTCCAACAAACACCCTCGAAGATGTATTTTCGACTCAGTGTGGTACTTGTGAATGGAATTGCATAGCTTATTAAAACAATAAGCTGACCAATCATACTTCCCAATATTCTGAACATCCAACAAAGTCTTCAACAGGGGCAACACAACAGTGTAATTACCCCTTGGCACGAAGAAACTTGACAAACAATACAATGCAAACAAAATCTTAAAATCATCTCCAGATTGACCACCAATAACAGAAGTCAAAATATTTCTCAAATCTTTCACAGTACTCTTCACAGTAAGACCATACTCATTTTTAAAGCGAGTAAAAGCCTCAGGTTGCTCATCATTCCGCTTGTATGAAACAACTTTAAAACCACTGATGGGTAATTGAAAAACATCGCAATAATCCTCGGCAGTTAATTGAATAAACTCACCATTAGAAGCATCGAGAATCCTAGAAACCCCATTAAACCTCTCAACCATCCACTTTGCAATAGAAAGATTAACAGTCTTCACCTTCATCTCAAGAAGACCTCCAAAACCCATACTAATAACTGCTAACCTTTGATCAGAATTAAATGTCTTCACCATCTCAGTTATCCCCAAGCCAACACTCTTTGAAACAAATGGTGGCCTATAAAAAAAAACAGTTAATACTTGATTAAACTTAAATTAATACTCTAAGCATTATCAACTATTACTTATATAAAAACTGATATTACATTATGAAACAGTATATATTACTAATAAGAATTATCAACTATTACTTATTTATAAAACTAATATTATATTATGAAGCAGTATCTATTACTTATATAATGTAATAGATGAAATAAATAATGTAATCCATAAACAACATGAAATAATATATTACTTCACAAGTCTAGTACTATTACTTATAGCAATACCAACTATTACTTAAATAAATGAGAAGTGTTACTCAAAATGAAAACAGTTCCTAAAACTATTATTAGTTAAAAAACAAAATAACACTATTACTTCACAAGTGTAGAACTATTACTTATAGCAATACCAACTATTACTTAAACAAATGAGAAGTATTACTCAAAATGAAAACTGTTCCTAAAACTATTATTAGTTAAAAAAAAAAATAACACTATTACTTCACAAGTGTAGTACTATTACTTATAGCAATACCAACTATTACTTAAACAAATCAGAAGTATTACTCAAAATGAAAACTGTTTTAAAACTATTATTAGTTAAAAAAAAAATAACACTATTACTTCACAAGTGTAGTACTATTACTTATAGCAATACCAACTATTACTTAAACAAATCAGAAGTATTACTCAAAATGAAAACTGTTTTAAAACTATTATTAGTTAAATAAAAAAAAATAACACTATTACTTCACAAGTGTAGTACTATTACTTATAGCAATACCAACTATTACTTAAACAAATGAGAAGTATTACTCAAAATGAAAACAGTTCCTAAAACTATTATTAGTTAAAAAATAATGTAATCCATAAACAACATGAAATAACATAACAAATATTACTCATTACTAACCTCTCAGTTTTAATTTTCTTCAAATCACTTCCTTCCAAATAAACAACAGCAGCTCTTTTTGAACCCTTTTCCAATTTCACTTCAGATGTTACAATTTTTTCCTTCATATCCTTCTCCTTCAAATAAACAGCCTTTTTCTTCAACTCTTTTTCCTTTTTACCAGCAACATTCTTCATAATTTTTCCAACAACATCTTTTTCTTTTGGAGAAGATCTAGCAACAACAGTTCTTCGAATATGCTTTTCCTTTGTTTTCTTTTCAGCCTCCACATTTTTTTCAATACAAACTTTTGATGAAGATCTGGTGAAAACATTTCTGGTATTTTTCTCTTCATCGAACTTGTTTTTGTAACCTTTGTTCCCAATCCGACGTTTCTTTGCTGATTGTTTAATACGAACAATTTTACCATCTTCTTTTTCAAGTGAAAGTACGATACCACCACCACTACATTCAACATTTTCTTCATTAACAGAGGCTTCATTCCTCTGTTTATCAACTTGTTTCTCTTCATTAACAGAAGCTTCATCATGCTGTTTTAATCGATCAGTGGTATCCTCCAATATATCCACATCAATACCTACTTGAGAAACAGGTTGATAAACAACCAAAGATCTTTCCATTGAGGTATTTTTATCATCATCAGAAGAACTATAATCAACCAAGCCTTTGTCCATCGGAGTAACTGGACTTGATTGATCAGAATCTGAGCTAATGACAAGAGAAACTGGACTTGATTGATTGATCTGCTTTCTACTCGAAGAAGATGAAATCCTTGATGATCTCCTTTGCCCTTTCCTAAACTGTTTAATGTTAATCTTCATCCTATATCCATTAAAAAACAACAAAACAAAATTTTAGTACTCAAAAACATTACATTAAAAAATATATAACTATTACATAATGATTGTCAACACTATTACATTATATTATTCTGACTATTACACAATCATATGAACACCTATAAACCAACTATTACATATTATGTATATTAAACAATGTAAAATATTACTCAAAATAACACTATTACTTCAAAAGTATAGTACTATTACTTATATCAATACCAACTATTACTTAAAGAAATGAGAAGTATTACTCAAAAGATATCTTATTCTGACTATTACACAATCATATAAACACCTATAAACAATCTATTACTTTATGTCAACAATATAACATTATCTTATTCTAACTATTACAGGACAAAACTCAGATACCAAACATATATATATATATATATATATATATATATATAACAGAACAAAAACAAACAACATATATAACCCTAGAAAATAACCAAAACGGAAAAAACAAAACAACAAAAAAATGAACCAAAACAGCAACAACAATAGAAAAATACAAAATAAACAACATGCATTATAACAAATTTCATATAAAAACACAATAAAATATGAAAAACCACAAAAAGTACAACCAAACAACAACATCTCTAACCCTAGAAATGAACAATGTTACCAAAATCGACTTGAAAATAATAGCAAAAAGACAAAATCAAAGCATAAAATGCAAGAGTCGCACTTAAAATCAAACAAAAATGATGTACAAAACGACATGAAATTTGAAAAAAAAAATTGGGAAAAATCTTACATAAACTTCGAACAAAAAGCTAATGTAACTCTACAAAAAGCTTTTAAGGAAGAAAATCGACTTGAAAGGAGTTACCTAACAGTTGAACGACGGTTGACGGTGAACGACGGAGAGAGAGAGATGATCGCTGAAGCTTCTCGAACACTGCTAACCTTTTTTACTGCGTGTATTGTGTGTTTTTGGGCGGTTTAGTCTATTTATATTCCGGGTGATGGGTCGGGTGATGGAGCGGGTTTCGGGTCGAAATAACCCGTCTCATGGATGAGACGGGTATCCCTGTTCTCACCCAAGTTTTTGTCTTTTTTTTTTTAATCTGGAGCATTGATGTGTTTTTTAATCCAATGGCTGTTAGTGGTTCTTATGGTTCTCATATAAATTTGGTTCTCATTATAAAAGGACCCTATATATATATATATATATATATATATATATATATATATATATATATAATTAAGGTATATCGGTCGGAAACCAGCCAGCGTCAGGTGTCGCCGAGACACTTTTGAGTTGGATGTTATAATCATCACTCATCGCAGCAATATAATATTCAAAATTTATATTGTGTGGCGGGTAGAACAATGACCACGTACCTTAAAAATAAAAGTCAATTCTACTATTAAAAAAAAAATCAAAATTCACTATTTAGTACTGTAGCAACTCATTAGGAGTTTTATTTCCTCTGATTTTCCTTTAGACTATATGTATTTTGTTATTTATATACTCATTAGTCTCATGTTTAGTATTGGTTAATCGATCCTTTGCTTATTTTGGTATCAGAGCCTTTTATTCAACAAAGTTAGCTAATTAACTCAAGTTATTTATTTGTCCCGAGTCGGTGTGTGTCCTAGGTCTAAGTCACGCAGTAAAGAGTGTAAGTCGTGCATCCGAAAAGGAAAGGAAGTGAATCCGAGGCAAGACAGAAAATAAATAATGAGTTGGTTAGGTAATTTTACGAATAGAAGATCTCTTAGAAATCATAATAATCAAATGAATGATTATAATATACAAACTGAGAATGATGAAGATAAAAATAATAAAAGTATACTGTCTAAAGAAATATCATGGGATAATCAATTTTTAACGAATTGGAAACCTCCCTCAATTTCAACCTCTGAAATATATAAAGATAAAGGAATATTTGATTTCAGATCTAGATTAGCAATTAAAATAAAAGAAAAAGTAATCCCTTTATATTCCAACAATCAAACCATGAGTCTATTTTCAAAATCTTCAATCAAAAAATATATTTCACAAGGATACAGATTCTTACACATAGGATTAGTACAAGTTGCAATTAAACCATTAACAATGGAAGGACTAGATACAAGTATACAGGTAACATTAAGAGACGCAAGACATTTAAACTATGTAGACTTTCTACTAGGAGCAATAGAAACAAGCCTAACAAATGGACCAATACATTTTAACACATATCCTAATTTCACAATATCCCTAACAGATTCGCATATAATGAAAATATTGACCTTAGATATTTTAACTCATAATTATCATATGCAAGTAGGTTTCCATATTTATGAAATATTTTGTAGACTTCAATACAAAGTAATGAACACTGGACTTTGTCCAAATGCTTTTAATAGAAGTAAAACTACCGGAGAAACGGTTTTTTGGAAAATTGACCACACAAAAGCAAATATAACTATTCCTAAAACAATCAAATGGAGTGAAATAACTTTGCCAGAAAAATGGACTTATCCGGCAAAAACTGTACCAGACACAAGTGCGAAAAATAAGCAAACAAGTGAATTAGAACAAGTCACGCAGTATGTAGATGGTTCAGTAGAACTTAAATTCAAAAGAACACAAACCCTAAACAGAAATAAAAACCTTAATTTCAATATACCAGCTAGGAGATCCACTTCAGGAATATTTGAATTCCAACAAGGAAATAATTCACAAAATAATCATCCAATCTTAGAATCAGAAATTGAAACAGAAAACTCATATGAAGCAAACAATATTGGCATAAAAAGAAATGGAAACTTTGCTCATCCATATGAAGATAGTAATTTCACAGTAAATATGATAAAAAATGAATTCCGATTAAATAAAAAAGTGTTAAGAGAAGAATTCCAAAGTGAAGAAAATAATGAAAATAGAGAACTATTCTTTAAAACATATAACAAAAGAGAACAGCAAATAATTAAAGAGGCATATTATGACTTATGTAAAATACAAGAAATACATATACCATTCTTTGAATTCCTAAATGATGAATATCTATATAAACTAAACCCAATAACTCAAAACCTTAAAAAATGGTATAAAGTAACAGCAAACAATCTACCAAGTAATGAATTCTATGACAAAGGATCGATTAACCAATACTAAACATGAGACTAATGAGTATATAAATAACAAAATACATATAGTCTAAAGGAAAATCAGAGGAAATAAAACTCCTAATTAGTTGCTACAGTACTAAATAGTGAATTTTGATTTTTTTTTAATAGTAGAATTGACTTTTATTTTTAAGGTACGTGGTCATTGTTCTACCCGCCACACAATATAAATTTTGAATATTATATTGCTGCGATGAGTGATGATTATAACATCCAACTCAAAAGTGTCTCGGCGACACCTGACGCTGGCTGGTTTCCGACCGATATACCTTAATTATATTTTAAAAATCTCTTATACTAATAGAAAGCATATAAATATAAATAATGAAAGAATAAATAAACAAGAGATGTAAGAATAACTTACTTATTATTGATACAGAACTTGGGGATTTACAAAGGTCGTACAGTGGATGGTTATCGTGCAGTGGATGGTTGTAGAGAGAATATAGAAAAAAATGAGAAAACTGAAAAATTTACAAATGAAAAACCTGCCTCCTCAAGTGAGAGGGGTTCCTTATTTATATTACTAGAGGAAGTAGTGGATCGCGCCACATGTGCGGTGCACATTTGTCCTCCTAAGAGGGATCAACAACTTTTGACTTTAATACAAATTTATGAAAGAAAATATCATCCACTGAGAAAGTGGATTCTATCTGTCGGGGCTGCTACACTGTAGGATGCCCTTTTTCTTTGTCTTCTCTTCATTTGTCAAGTATGGTGGGGGTCACCATATCGTTTTGTCGGGGCGGCTTTCCTGTTCATCTTTTGTTTTGTTGGAATTGGTGGATGCTGACATTTGTTGATGAGTTGCTGATGTAGTCATCCTCATAGGTCTCATTCTAGCTCTTGGATGGGCTGAGTGAAGATGTCTTCATTGTTGTAGAAATCATCTTCCGGCATTGTTGTTGACGATGAGCTTCCTTCATCGCTGAGTTGTCCCATTAGTCTTTCTAAATCTTCTGAATTTGTACATTTAGCCATTTGCGCCATAATCTGTTGTTTCCTTTGGAGGAATTCTTCATTTTTCTGGATTTGTTTTGGCGAAATATTTTTGCAGTATTTTGTATTTTGTTTGAAGTAGGCTTTGACCGCAGTCAAATCACAACGGAATATTTCGGTTTTTTCTCACCATTTGATCTTATGCTTTCTGACCAAGATGGGAAGAATTGTTTTTCTTACACACGCACACTTTTGTTGCCCATAGGCACCCATTTGTATACAATCGCATATTTGTTTCTCCTTTAGATCGAATTCAGTCATGAAGATCCAAGGGACATGGAAGGTATGACAGAATAGGGTCCAGAGAGGAGTTTGGTCAATAGGTTCTGGATATATTGAATAATGGTCAAAAGCTTTTTGTATACATTCCGGAACTATTGTTTTGTCTAAACCAAAATTTTTCCACCATATGTGAAACCAAAATGGTGTGGGGAAGGAAAATTGAGGTGAAAAATAAAAGAAATATGATAGAGAAAATGTTTTGTTTTGTTTGAAAAATGCCCTTGATCAGGCAGTAATATAATCCCAATATTTAAATCGGGATGATCCATTTTGAAATAGCAGATCTTTGGCTTCATTGGGCTTTTGGCCCCAATCTGAAACAGAATTTTTTTTTAAGATCTGGACTTTACAATATCTGACTTTAGATGTATCTAAATGATCAGTTGAATATTGAAAAGTGGCTGATTTTGTTTGTGTCAAAATTTTTTCATAAAAGAATTGGGATTTGGTAAAATTGTCTGGTAAGTAATTATGTGATTCTGGTAGGAGGCATTGAGAAATCTGATAAGGATGCCAATTGGAATTGTTTTCAAAATATTCTGGTTCAATGACACAGATAAATTCTTCAAAGGTTTTGTAGGTGTAGGAAGTGGGTGGTGTCTGTTTTGGGCTTGGGCTTGGAATTATTTGGCTGTAAAAAGGAGGTGGTGTTTGTTTTTGTTTTGGGATTGAGCTTGGTAAAGGTAAATGTCGGCTCGATGGTTGGGGACAATCTGGACATTCTGTTTTGAGGGATGTTTTGTATGTTTTTTGTGATGAAGTCCCTAAAGGGAATCCTATTGAGGATGAGGATGGTTGAGGTAAAGTTGCAAGAACTGTAAATTTGTTTTCTATCTTTGGTGATTTGTCAGGAATGTAATTTGAAGGTTTTGTAGGGGGGAAACAATGGTAAATAAGGGTTTTTTATCTTTACGCTTTTCAGTAGAGTTTGTAAACATCCTGCAAAAAAGATTTTTATCCCGTGATATTTTTTAGCCAAATGAAATTAAGTTCAATATAAACTAATTTAAGACTTTGTTTTTTGTACCACAATGTATTTTGTAATGCTGTTTCTAGAGAAGTCCAAATATGATAATTGTGGGGATAATAGGGATCTCTTTTCCTTTCTTCTATTATTCTTTTTTCAAGGTCTTTGATTTCTCTTAGTAATTTATCTTCTTTTCTTTTGAGTAATTTAAAAGACTCCATATAATATATCATTGTAGGCAATCCTGTAAACATGGAATTAGTCTGGTATTAGCAAGGGATTTTGTCTAGAGTTTTCAGTATAGTCATTTTCAATACATTGTATTATTCTTTTAAGGGCGGAAATGTTTGCATCTATAGATAATTTGTATTTTCGAGCAAATCTATATTCTAAAATTTCTTCTAGATCATATGTGTGAACTCTAAGTTCTGCAGTTTTACTCATTGGAATTTTTGTACATAAGTTTTTGCTTTCTTGTAGTAATAATTCCATTTTTTGGAAGCAAAAATTTAAGTAATTTATGTCATTTAGATGTATTAGTTGGTTATTAATTTTCATGGTCCATTCTCCATGATTTTGTTGACTGTTTGCCATATTGATTATATCTTGGTAGAATTTTTCTCTTAGTGATAATGTTTGGGTTTGGGATGATGACCCTATTTCTAATTTTTGTTTTTTAAGAATTTCCATGGTTTCCTTGCAGAAATTCTCTTGTTAGGAAATCTGGAATGGAGTTATCT
Organism: Adenophora triphylla var. japonica; assembly: GCA_022495995.1. NCBI lineage: Eukaryota > Viridiplantae > Streptophyta > Magnoliopsida > Asterales > Campanulaceae > Adenophora > Adenophora triphylla. Next base: position 47,296 of record JAFEMH010005877.1, on the reverse strand, counting down.
TTTCCTGCAATATGAATTATTTCAAAATCAAAAATTGATAATAAGGCTTGCCATCTGGCAAAGATTTGTTTAGCAGCTAAATTTTTTACATCTTTTTGTAAAACATCCTTAGCGGCTTTACAGTCTACTTTAACAGTGAATTTTTGGTTTAATAAGTCATCTTGAAATTTTGTTATGCATAAAACGATTGAGAGAATTTCCTTTTTTATTGTAGAATATTTAGATTGAGTTTCATTCCATATTCCCGAATAATATCTTATTATATGGGTTTTTCCATTAATTTCTTGAGTTAATATTCCTCCATATCCTATGTCTGATGCGTCTGTAGAGACTGTCTTTGGTGCGTTTGGATCACATATTGTTAAACAGGGTAATTGTTTTACGTATAACTTAATTTGTTTTATTACATTAGTGTGTTCTTTTGTCCAAGGTTTTGGGTTTTTCCTTAATCTGTCATAAAGAGGTTTACAGATTTGTCTTATTTTTGGAAGGAAATCTGCTATGTAATTTAGTGATCCTAAAAATCTTTGTAATTGGGTTTTGTCTTTTATTTCATCTGGGAATTTGTCTGAAAAATCTATCGATCTTTGGATTGGTATTATAGTATTGTTGGTTATTTCATGTCCTAAGAACCTTATTTTTGTTTGATATAATTTTATCTTGGCTTTGGATAAAACTAATCCATTTTTTATCATTGTTTTGTAGAATATGTTTAAATATTTTTCATGTTGGCCTAAATCTTTGCTGAAGACTAAAACATCATCTATATAGACTATTATAAATGTGTAAGGGTTGAATATTTCATTCATTATTTTTTGGAATTCGCTCGGTGCATTTTTTAACCCAAATGGCATTACATTCCATTCGTATTGCCCAAATGGTACTGTGAATGCTGTTTTATATCTATCTTGTTCTGCTATTTGAATTTGCCAAAATCCTGATTTCATATCAAATTTTGAAAATATTGATGCATTGTGAAGTCTTTTTAATAAATCTTGTTTATTAGGGATTGGATACCTAATCCATTTTAAGGCTGTGTTTAATGGTTTATAGTTTATTACTAACCTTGGAGCTCCTCTCTCAATTTCTGCATTTTTTGTGACATAGAAAGCAGAGCATGACCATGGTAATTTGCTTATTCTTATTAATTTTTTTTCTAATAAATCTTTTCTTTTTTTTTTTTACAATATTCTAATAATTCTTGGTTCATTTGAATTGGTCTTGCTTTAGTTGAAATCATTCTTTCATTGAATTCTTTTTCATATGGTAGGGTTATGACTAGGGCTGTAAACGAGCCGAGCTTTGAAGTTTCGAGCTCGAGCTCGAATAGAAAATATCGAGCTCGAGCTTTTCTCGAGCTCGAGCTCGAGCCCAGAATGCATGTTCGAGCTCGGCTCGAATCAAGTTTCGAGCTTTTCGCGAGCTGGCTCGCGAGCTTTTTGCGAGCTGCTCGAACTCGAGTTTTAACGAGCCGAGCTCGAGCTTCGACTTGTTTTTTGAAAAAAATCTGAAATCAAACGAGCTTTTAACGATCCGAGCTCGAGCTTCGACTTATTTTTTGAAAAAAATCTGAAATCAAACGAGTTTTTAACGAGCCGAGCTCGAGCTTCGACTTATTTTTTGAAAAAATCAAATCAAACGAGCTTTTAACGAGCCGAGCTCGAGCTTCGACTTATATATATATATATACTAAAATTTATTCGAGCTTTTAACGAGCCGAGCCCGAGTCGAGCTCAAACGAGTCGATCTCGAACAGAGCTCGTCGAACATACGAGCCGAACACGAGCCGGCTCGAAAAAATGACGAGCTTGAAAATCTGTTCGAGCTCGAGCTCGAGTTCACCTCGAGCCCACTCGAACTCGAGCTTTTTTCGAGCCGAGCCCGAGCCGAGCTCGAGCCGGCTCGGTTCGTGTAACAGCCCTAGTTATGACATGTTTTTTTCTTTCCCAAAATGCTGTAGGGAGGTCAGAACATAAGGTTTTTTCAAATTTTTCTAATATCTTTTCGACTGTAATTTTGCATTCCTTTGATTGTAATTTTTATTCTAATTTTGTATTATGTAAGTCTTCTTTTAAGAATTCAATTTGTTTTTGTAATGAGTTTATTTTTGTTATGTTTGCTTTTTGTACATTGTTAACATCATGGGTAGAAACTGGATATATAAATTTAAATATTATCTTCTGTCCTAGTATCTTTGTTTCAACTCCCTGCTTGAATACTTTAAAGGGATATAACATTTGTAAAAATGGATTTTCTAATATTACTTTTGTATTTAAATCTTTTACAAGTATTAAACTTGTTTTAAAACAAATGTTATTATTACATATGTGAGCTTCTGATATTTTATATTTAACTTTTAATAAGGAAGAATTTGCTGCTGAAAGGTTCTGTTTTGTTTTAATAAAATATTTAGAGGGTATTATACCTTGTTCTATACAGTTTAAGTATGCACCTGAGTCTAATATGGCTATTCCTTCATATGTAAACGTTCCTATTGTCATTTTTATGGTGACATACCATTTTTGAAACCTAACTTTATTTATTGCATATACACTTCCTTCTGTGTCTTCTTCTGTTGAAGAAGGTGTTTCTGTTTCCGTATTTTTTCTAGTATTTATTTTTATTCCTTTGGTTTTTAAAAAAGGGTTTTGAAATTGTTCATCTAATTTTTTAGAAGGTTCTCCTTTATAAGTTGCACTTATTTGTTTTTTAATTTCATGTATTGTTATTTTTGCTTCTAATTCTTTTTGTGATTTTTGTAGTTCTAAATTATTTTGTTTTAATAATTTTATTTCTTGTTTTATTTCTCTGATTTCTCTTTGTAAATCTACTGAAGAGATTTGCTTCTTTTTGTCTTGGAACATTTGTACCACATCTTCATATTGAGACGGTGTTGAAGGTTCTGATTTTTCCTCATTTATGGTTTTCTCTAATTGTCTTAAGAATTTTCGTTTTATAACTGGTTCCTTAATTTCTTTAATTTTTTCTAGTATTTCATCATATTGTTCTATAGTATTGATTTTGGTTGTGCACATGCATACTCCTTTGCAACCATTTTGACATTCATTAATTTCCTCATTATCTGTGTTGTCTGTGCTGAAGGAGGGGTCTTCTCCACTGGTCTGTTCATTTTCTGTGGCTGTTACTTCTAGATTATCTATTTGGAATATTATTTGGTCTATTTCTTTTATATTAAGGTTATTGCAAATTTGTTTTATTTGTTTTCTAGCTGGGCAATCTCTAGCTATGTGTCCAGATTTTCTACATAAAAAGTATTTTATTGTCTTTTTATAGGTATTCGATTGTTTGTTATTTTTCTTGTATTTCTTATTATTGTATTTATTACTATGTCTTTTCTTATGGCTTGAGTTTTTATAGTATTCAGGAGTCTCTTTTGTATATTTCTTATTTGTTGTTCTGTGTTTTCTCTTATATGTGCTATTTTTATAATAGGGATTTTGTTCATTCCTTTTCTTTTTATGAGGTGGTTTTAGTCTTTCAAATCCAAATTGTTCACACCAATTTTCTAATTCTTTTCTTGTTTGAGAACTTTCTTTCTTTAATTTATAGGCTAATCTTTGATCCTGACATAATCTTAAGCCAGTAATGTTTTCACAAGTAATTAAATCTCCGTAAGTTAATTCATTGTAAGAAACTTGTAATTTTTGTTCTATTGTTTCTTTTACTTTTTTTGAAAATAATCCTGGTAGTCCAGTAATAAATTTTTCTTTCCAATATATGTTATTTGGTTCTGCCAAATTAAAAACTCTTTTTAAGAAGTTTTCTTTATACCATTTGAATTGTTGTAATTTTCTGCATTTTAGGTTTTGTAGTATCTCTGAATTTCTTTCAGTATATAAGTCTATGTCTCCTATAAAGTGAGTTGTAATATTGAATATTAATGTTATCAATTGTGCCGGTGCAGGCCGTCCATGTTCGTCTACTAAGGGTTGATCTTGGTTATCCCTTCTTACAGCGGATAATATATCATCTTTTACTTCTCTTCCTAGTAGTTTATCCCACCAGGTGCGTAATTGTCCTATGAATCCTAGGATTATATTTTCTACAGCTTGTTTTTCTGTGATGTTTGTTGTTTTGTAAATATTTTCTACGATTATCATTTTTTTTTGTTTTGTTAATAATTTCCATTTCACTTAACCCATCAATGTTCCATTCATAAATATTTTTTGCATTGTACGATTTTTGTTGATTTCCTAGTATTTCCAAATCATCCGCCTCTTTTTTATAATTATAAAAGCCTCGAATGGCTTGTATTGGTTTTCCTTTTTCATTACCTGTTTCATAGTTTTCAGAATCAGGGATGGATTCTGATTCAGATGTTGATTGTTCATTATATTCTGTTAATACTCTAATGTTTTTGTTATCGCTTGTACTTTCCTCTTTTACTTGTATATAAGATTTTATATTTTTCATTAAATCATTTAAGGGATTGTGCAGAGTTGGTCTAACACCTGACATTCTAAATGAATTTTTTGAAGGAGGTATTTGTCTTTTATAAGATGTTGATACTGGTACTTTATCTTTTCTGTTTGATGGGGTTATGTTATATAATTCTCCATGTTCCGTATACCGCTTGGATATTACTCCTGTTTCTGGTTGTTTATATATGATTGTGGGAAAATCTGTTTGTGTAGTAAGGCTATCTACTTCTTCTTTTACCATTGCTATTCCATTTGTAACATTATCCATTTTGTCCTCTACTCTATCTAATTGTTGTCCGATTGTATATAATGATAAGTTTGTCCAATTATTTTGTAAATGTAAGTCTTTGGTCAATCTCTCTTCTATCTGGTCAGGGTGGACTATTGGTAAAATTTCATGTGTGATTCCATTTTTACAGAAATAAGTCGGTTCTAGCGGAGGTTTTTCACTTTCATAGAATTCATTACTTGGTAGATTGTTTGCTGTTACTTTATACTCCCTCCGTCCCACGTGAATAGACACCAAAAATCTTGGCACAATAACTAAGAAAAATGAATATAATAATGAAAATGTGTGGTAGGAAATGAAGAGAGAGAATGAGTGGAGTTGGTTGAATAAATTGTGTGGTAGGAAATGAAGAGAGAGAATGAGTGGGTGGGGTAGGATGAATATAAAATAATAAATTCTTTTTCATTTTGGGCAGTGTCTATTCACGTGAGACGTCCCAAAAAGGAAATAAGTGTCTATTCACGTGGGACGGAGGGAGTATATATATATATATATATATATATATATATATATATATATATATATATATATATATATATATATATATATATATATATATATATATATATATATATATATATATATATATATATATATATATATATAAAACGAATTCGGATGAAAAATCAAACGAAATTGCCTAATTCGAATTCGGTCTTGAATCGCCGCTCTTAACACTTAATCAAATCAGATTTCAATACTTAACTTAACGCTTAAAAAAACAAAATTCACCTAAGACGTAAAATGATTGCTGAATTTAATTCCCCCGCGTCTGATTTGTTATATTTACAAAGTTGTCCCTTAAATAGTTTCATATTTTCGATTCTATCATATGTTGAAACACGACATATCAGAAACCATCTCTCTCTCGTCTTCACTCCAACGATCAATCTAGGGTTCGCAATTTACATTGCAAACGACGACAACTATAAGCTCCATCTCCATCTCCTTCGCCGTCTTCGCCTTCCATCCTCTCCCTTTCCCTTTAGTAGCCCTAATTTTTCTTGTTTGACAGCAAGGATTGCAAAAAAAGTTGAATGAAATAGAGCTTCCATTTTCGTTTGCTCTTAATCTGCAGTGCATCGAAGAACAATTCTTGCAACGTTTCATTCCAACTCTATTCAATCTCTATTCAATCCCAAAAAAGAAAAAAAATCATTTGCTCACTTCGGAACCCTAACGAGTGGAAGGAGGTGAATGAACCCCAAAATCATTGTGCTCCCTTTGAAAATCCGATATTGATTGGGGGTTGACTTTTTCTTCGATTTTCAATCTTTGCAATCCCTTATTAAACATCAACAGTGAGGTGGTTCTATTTAAAGGTGGGGAAACATGTTTTAGAAATTATAGGAAGTTATGTTGGTTATTGGAGATGGTAAAAGGGTATCCGCCATTGATGTGGCTTCTTCATCGAACAAGACTACTTGACTGGTAACGAAAAGGAAGAGAAAGGGGAAACTGGGAAAGTGTGGCTTTCTTGTTTTTTTTCTCTCAATTAAATACTAGTACAATACTTTTAAAGGTTATAATTGGGATATAAATTAGTTAATTCAGATGAATAAACATTTTTGGTTTTTATTTTTTATCAATTAAATCCAATACTTTTACAGTTTATAATTGAAATATATTCAGATGAATAAATAAAATGCTTATTTTAAATTAGTGATTTGAGAAATTAAATACTCCCTCCGTCCCACCTCACTTGACACCCTTGAGGTGGGCACGGGAACTAAGAAAAAAGAATAAAATAAAAAAAATGTGTGATAGAAAATGAAGAGAGAGAATGAGTGGGGTAAATAGTAGTGTTGGTTGAATAAATTGAGTGGTGGATAATGAAGAGAGAGAATGAGTGGTGGGATAGAGTGAATATAAAATTATAAAAGGTAGGTTATTTTGGGAAGTGTCAAGTGAGCTGGGACGGCCCAAAATGAAAATAAGTGTCAAGTGAGGTGGGTCGAAGGGAGTAGTTATTATGTAAAAAAAAAAAATCACAATTATCATTGACTTTCAACGCTTATTATTAATAAACAATCATTTTAGAAGGTTAAAATGGAAAATAGATACATTTCAGAAAATGAATTCAGATGAAAAAACAAACAACTTGAATAATTTAGAAATCAATATTCTGACATTGTCTCTTATCAATTCAGTCACTTTTAGATGTGAAATCAGTTTTCAGGACTTAACACTTGAAAAAACAAACATCACCTCAGTAGTTTACAATTAAATTGTTTATCTGAATTTCTAAATCTAGGATTTGCACAATCAGGAATTTTGTGATCAAAATTCGTGCACTAAATTAGAGATTGTAATTGATGATTTTCAAGTGATAATAATACTCACTCCCTCTGCTCGTGAACGTAGCCAAGTTGGTGAACCAAATATATCTTTGTGTTCATGTGATTGTTATTTGTTCACTATTTTCTTATCTCTGTTCTAACACCTTTTTTAATTACACCTTCCAATTTCATACCATGTAAAATGGCCAATTTCACTTTGGTTAACTAAGTTTTATCAGATTTTGCAATCGGTTATCAAATTTGTCAAAGTCGTATTTCGATTCTTCAGTTTAACAAATCAGGGAAACGTGATATAAAAAGTAACATTTTGTTAATTTTTAACAAATTTCATGTCATATGTAAGCAACATGACATTTTCAAGGGTAAGTTCACCAAGCATTTAATGGAAGCTAACAAAGTTAACAAAAAATATTCAAGAATGTCTCTTACATGAATAAAATTAACGAAATACTCCCTCCGTCCAGTTACATACTTCACACTTTCTATTTTGGGCGTCCAATTACACACTTCACACTTTGTTTCTTTCCCAAAATGGAAAAGAATCTTTACTATTCCCTCCACTCATTCTCTCTCCTACATTATTTTAATACTCACAACACCATTATAATTTACTATTCCCTCCACTCATTCTCTTTCCTATTTTAATTTCACACTCACAACACTTTCAATATAATACTCTCTCCTTAATTTACGTGAGCACAGTAACTAACTGTGAAGTAACTACTTGAACGGAGGGAGTATATAACTTATCAACATCACTGTCAAAACTAACAATAACACCACTATCACAATCACCACAGTTGTTGTCGCCACCCTCCTCCACCCACCCACCCACCCACCCACCCACCAACTTCTAAGTTCACACATATCACCCCAGCAACAATTCAAAATACAGATTCACCAACCAATACAATAACCAACTCAAAAAAAATTAAAAGAAAAACAACACACAAACACAAATTTATCCTAGAAAAATTCTCAAATTTCACAGTTCATTGCACACACCTAATTCGATTAAAAGATTAAAGAAGAGTGTAGAATTAAGACAGAACCTACACACATAAATTATCCTCACAAATTTGAAAGATTGTGATCTTTATATGATTCTTCATCATTTAAAATCCCTTCCTCTTCAATCATTTCAACTTCCTTAACCTCGAGTTTCTGACCTTTCTGATTATGCTGTAATTGTTATCCAGATGGAGCAACGTTGTTGGGGGAAATCTTGCGAGATTCGGGTTTGAGGGTGATGAGCCCGGATCTACTGGACCGGGCCCGCGCTCGGTCTTGTCCAAGGAACCAGTGACGTGGCAGTTCCTAGACCGCTGGAGGGAAGACCGCGGACAAATAGGCCCTTGTGGTCAAGACCGTGTCCCTCCTCGCATCGTCCCCGTCGAGGACCATTGGAACCCTGCTCGCTGGATACGTGCCCGCATGAGTCATGCCCGCATCAACCGTGCTCGCGTCATATATCTTTGACCGCGGGCACAACGATTGACTGCGGGCACATGCTGCTTCCCGGTTAATGTCAAGCCTTACTGAGCAAGTTAGCTTGCGGCTCTGACGGGCCACTTGCCGGCTCCCCATCACGCATTCAATGCGGCTCGGTCCGCGCCTACTATTCCATTTAATGCGATAAGCCGGCTACACGGCTCATGTCCCTTTCGGCCATGTCCCTTGGACGGTCAATGTTCCCTCACGACGGGACCAATTAGGCTGCGGACACGTGTAGGCGGTCAAATACCAAAGTGCCCCCAGAGTGATCTCGTGCTTACCTCAGCAAGCACCGTGGCATTGCTATAAATAGAAGGCCTTTACCCCCTTGGGCAAGGTAAGTTCCATATACAATTGAGTAATCTCTTTTACTCTCTAAACCTAAACACACACACACTCTAAAGGTATTGAAAGCCTTATTACTCGGTATTCTTACTCTCGCACCCGAGGGCTGAGTTGGAGTAACATCCAACTTTGACCTTAACGGTGCTTGTTTGTGTTGTGATCTAGGTACATAAAACCACCAAATATATCCTAGCCGGATATCCTTGAACCGCTCGACCCCAAAAGGCGTGGCGTCATCGGTGGTTCCATTGCGGAAGCCGACTTTCTTTCGTTTTCTCGTTAAAAATCTTTTGTTTTCAAGGCACCTCACGTGTCCTAAACAAATTCGGTGCTTAGAAAGGCTCTTCTTTTTACATCACTAAGTTTTCCCGTTTAAAACTTTTGTTTCGAGACACACCTTGTAGTCTAAACAGCGGCGCAAAAGACACTTCTTTTCGGTTATTTTCGTCTTTACGAGACATGTCTCAAATTACGAAAAATCTTGGTCATTTGACCACTAGAGGAGGAGAACCAAGCCGAACCCTCCAACATCAATAGGGAAAGGCAAACCAACTCTGTTTTCAACGAGAATGGGGGCCCATTCTCGGCCTCAAAAATCCCCGGCTCAACGAGTTATACAGGGTTAGCAGGAAGCCCGTCTTTGAGAAAGCCCAAGCCCTACTAAACACTAGCCCAAAAACTCCCCAAGCTCACATGAAAAACACCAATCTAACCACCCCACTTTCCCCAGAACAAATCACGAGAAGGAAGGAAATCCTAGCCTCCAAGTCAGGCGGTCGCGGAGGCCGTAGCCATCAGACGCGGAGATGGAAATGTTTGAAATAGAGGCCAATGGAGGGCTACGGTTCCCTCGAGGGTCACAAGGTTCTCCCAGCGAGCTCCGCTAACTCGCTTGCTAGTCAGGCGTAGGGGCAAACCGGGTTGACCCGGCCCTTGGCGCGGACGGCCGGCCAAACGGAGCGTGGTGCGTAGATGATAGCGAGGAAATGGGGGAAGAGGCACGGTCAAATCGCCGTGCGAAGTCAAGCCAGACCCTTGGCTCCGGCCAAGGAGAAGGCCGTGGCTCCACGAGCTAAAAAGCAAAAGGTTGATGATCGAACCCGAGTTTGTGGAATTCAATGCGAAGATGTGGGAAACCCATCGAAAGGCTGCCCGAAGTGTGGCCGCACCATGGACGCCTTCGGCGATAAAATTGCGCGGGCACCGCATCCGGAAGGGTAAACCCCCGAGATGGACACCTATGACGGATCCAAAAATGCCGAAGAGTCATATGGGAAGATTTGAGGGCCGAGATGGCTTTATTCTCCGCGGATGAGTCGGTGATGTGCAAAGCTTTAGGCTGCGACCTTGGCTTGCGAGGCCCTATCTTGGATGCTAGCCCTCGAAGCCCGGTGTATCCAGTCATTGATCGGTTCGAGTCCTCTTCCTCAATGCCTTTGCCGGAGCGAGTGTGCCGCTAGACCAAACGGATCTTGTCAGTGTCAGCGAGGCACCAAATGAGCCTACAAAAGATTATATATCCCGGTTCGGGAAGGTGAGCGAGGAGATTGTGGACTGGACGAGGAGATATCGAGACTATGTTTTGAGGCGGCCTCGGTTCCTCCTTCCTCAAAATGAATTTTGCCTCCGGCAAACCTAAATCGGTGGAGGAAATGTATGAAAGGGCCTCGGCCATTGCCTCGCCGAAGAGCCTAGTGTGCCCGCTCCCAGAGCCTGCGAAAGAAAGGATAAGCCAAGTCAGGAGACCACCCCGAGCACACTCATACCAATAATCGGGGCAAAAGCAGAGGCGGGGATCGAGAAAGGCTCAAAGGCCGTGGCCGAAGGTTTACTGAGCTCACCGACCCGAGGGTGGTGATCATGAGAGCCTCGAGACTTTCCTGCTCCTCCCCATGCTTCGAAAGCGAATGAGAGGAGTAGACTTAAATCTGTGAGTTTCACAACGACCACGGGCACGGAGGCGAGGATTGTTTCAGTGAAGCGAGTAATCAATGAGAAAATCAATAACGGGGAGCTAACCAAGTGGGTTAAGGGAAACAATACGCCCCCAATAACAATGATCGGCGGCGGGCACGACACACGCGGGGACCAGACGAAATGAAAGAGATAATAATGATGACGATTTTGGGGACTATGACATTAACTTCATTGGGGAGGAACCTCCCTCTAGTAGGCGATTGTCCCTCCAAATTCGGACATTAGAGAAGGTTTTCTCCATCCCCGCCACGGCTCAGGAGGAAGAAGCGGGAAATTGGGTTCAAAAGGAGTGAACTTGCCTCCACCCTTTTTCATTCCACCTGACCACTCACCCTCGAGAATGAGAATCAGCGGGCAAACATAGGCCGTGTGTTGGTAGATCTTGGAGGCTGCCCGCGACATACTCTATTACCATACTTTGATTGGAATGAGAATGACGGAAGCACATCTCACTCCATATGCGGGCATGCTCGAAGGCTTCACAAACCACGTTTGTAAGGGTAAAGGGGACGATTGTGTTTGACGTAGCTATTGGGGAAAAACCCATGCGAAGACGGCCAAGATAACTTTCATGGTGGTCGATCTTCCTTCCCAATACAATGCCATTCTCGGCGTAGCTTGCTCGAGCCGAATTGGGAATAGTGGCGTCCGTCCCCCACCAAAGGGTGAAATTTAACACCCGGGCGGGGTTGCTACCATCAAGAACCGGCCAGGAGATTCCTCAGAGCCTTTGGAGGAAAAAAGGAAAGAACGAGAATGGCCGGACATCACGCCGCGAGATAGAGGCGAGGACAAAATGATAGAGGAAAGGGCGAGGACAAGTCAAAAAAGGGGAAAGCTCTTGCACTCCCGCCGCCACCCGTACCGATTGGCATGCTTTCTTTCCATTCCACAAAGGTGGAGCTCAAGATGAAGCGAGAAAATCAAAGCGGTTAGGTTTGCCTGTTGAGGAGGTTATATTGATCGAGGAATAGAGGGGAAATTGGCCGTGATATCATATATTCAATGGCAACACGACCGAAGCTCGGGTCAACCCCCCAACTATTGTCATTGACTCCACTGCACTGATCGTGAAATCGGCGACCTTCAACCTAACGACGAGCTCGAGGAGGTGGTAATCAATCCCCACTTCCCGAGCAAACGGTTAAGGTTGGGGTTTGGAAATTCCACGGCGAGGAAAGAAGGATACTTATTGAGTTCCTTAGAGCAAATTGCGATGTGTTCGCTTGGAGGGTGGAAGATATGCAAGGCATCGGCGGGACGTGATCCTCCATAAAATCAACGATGACCCCTCCTTCAAAAACATTCACCGAAATCCAGATATTTCTCCCCGGAGAAAGAGATTGCCATCAAGGAAGAGGTGGAAAAGTTGCTAAAAGCGGGGATAATAAAGGAGATCTCCTACCCCAAATGGCTGGCCAATGTGGTCATGGTTAAGAAATCCAATGGCAAATGGAGGATGTGCGTTGATTTCACCGATCTCAACAAGGCATGCCCCAAAGATTGCTTCCCTCTTCCTCGCATAGGCAGTTGGTGGATTCTATAGCCGGACACGAGTTCTAAGCTTCATTGATGCCTACTCAGGCTACCACCGAGATCCAGATGGCTCCACGAAGATGTCCGCTCTGTAGCCTTCATTCTTTGCGGGCAAGACATCTTGCTACACTATGATGCCACTTTGGGCTAAAGAATGCGGGAGCCACATATCGGCGCATGGTCAATCTGGTCTTTAAAAACCAACTAGGCGAGAAATACGGAGGCCTACATTGACGACATGGTCATAAAAACTAAGGAAAACTCCCACGAGCTCGATGTGGAGGAAACCTTCAAAAACTTGCGCCATAACGGCATGAAGCTAAACCCCCTTAAGTGCGCTTTCGGGGTCAAGGCGGGCAAGTTCCTCGGATTCATGGTCAACCAAGAGGGATAGAGGCTAATCCAGAGAAAATCCAGGCCCTATTAGACATGAAACCTCACACTGCGTGAAGGATGTACAAAAACTTCAACGGTCGCATCACCGCACTTGGCCGCTTTATCTCGCGGTCGGCGAGAGATGCCTCCTTCTTCAAAACTCTCGAAAGGGGAAGAGAGGCGATGAATTTACATGGAGCGAGTGCCATCGGGCTTTTGAAGAAGTCAAGACATACCTCGGGCGGCCACCTCTACTCGGCGGCCGGTGCCGGAGAAGAGCTCTTTACGTATTTAGCCGTTCTTGATACAGCGTGCTTGTTTGTTCTTGTAAGGGAGGAGAATAACTCCCAAAAACCAGTTTATTATGTAAGTAAGGCCTTGTCCGCCGTAGAAGGGCGTTATCTTAATATAGAAAAGTTAGCTTACGCCTTGCTTGTATACGCTCGAAAATTAAGAGCCTACTTTTACGCACATCCTATATTTGTACTAGCGAGGCCCCGCTTAGAAAGGTTTTACATAAACCGAGTCCTCGGGGAGAATGCTAGCTTGGTCTATAGAGCTCACCGAGTTCCGGATCACCTACTCCCGAGAAAGACAATCAAAGCGCGAGGCCTTAGTTGATTTTGTAGTAGAATCATCATTCAAATTAGCGGACGAGCGACCTCGGAAAAGAAAGCGAGCGGGAATCGAGAAGATGACCCAAAAGCCCGAGCACGAAATTGTTCAACCAAGGGAGCGTCCGAGAAGAGGTGTGGACTTTATATGTGGACGGCTCCGCGAGCAAGTTAATCGGTGGAGCGGGCATACTTCGATTGCACCTGCGAGAAATTCATGAGGGCCTTGAGATTCAAGTTCGAGGCATCAAACAATCGAGCTGAATATGAAGCGATTATAGCGGGCATGGAATTGGCAAGAGACTTGGGAGTTCGAATATTGAGATCAATAGTGACTCTCGGCTCATAGTTAATCAAATTAGGGGAGTATGATACTATCAACCCGGTACTAACTCGATCTTGTGACCTTGCAAAAACCCTCATCAAAAATTTCACTTACTATGAAATTTGAACCAAGTCATGAGAGAGGACAATGTGGAAGGTGACCTCCTCTCAAGAATAGCAGAGCAAGAAATTGGTGAGTTGGAGACAAATTGCCGAGATTGAATTCACGGAGAGACTGCTATAGATCGAATACGAGATAAACAATATTGAGGATCAAGTAAGGAATTTGGGTGGATGAAATGAAGGATTACATCGAGAAGCAATCCCTCCCGAAGGACCCGGTAAAGGCTAGAGCCATCGAACGGTGTCCGCGAAATACCTCGTCCTCGATGGGGTGCTTTTCGGCGATCATTCACCAAGCCTTTACTAAGATGTGTTAAAACTCACATGGTCACCAACTTACTCTATGAGGTTCATGAAGGAGTTTGTGGCGGACATCCAGTGCTCGCACCCTCTCGAGACAAGATCAAATTCCAAGGATTCTTTTGGCCCACAATGAGAAGGGATGCGCGGGAGTATGTTAGAAAATGTGATAAGTGCCGAGAGATTTGCGGACATCCACTAGACTACCATCAACGGAAGCGAGACTTTGGTAGTACCATCGTGGCCGTTTGATACGTGGGGATAGATCTTATTGGACCATTTCCAAGCTGCTAGAGGAAGCATCAAGTATGCGCGTGGTGGCCGTGGATTATTTTACCAAGTGGACGGAAGCAAAGGGCTTGGCCACTATTTCCGAGGATAACACTATCGGTTTTGTCCACGACCACATCTATTGTCGATTTGGGGTTCCCGAGCAATAATTTCGAGATAATGGCACCCAATTCTCCGCAAAATTCAACTGCTTGAATGTGTGAGAATGAAGGTGCGGCACCGTAAGTCCTTGATTGCCTATCCTCGGGAAATGGTCAAGGCGAGGCCGCGAACAAGCTAGTCCTAAACGCCTTAAAGAAAAATTTGGAAGGGCGAGGAGGACGTTGGTTGGACGAGCTCCGGATCGCATTATGGGTTGTCCGCGCCACAATAAGAAATTCAACGGGAGAAACTCCCTTCTCGCTCACGTATGGGTCGAGGCAATGGCTCCGGTTGAGGTAGCCCTACCCTCGTACGAGTCACATACTTCGACGAGTCTCAAAACGAGGCAAACGAAGGTGTGACTGGACGATCTCGAAGAAGAGAATGCGGGCACATGAAAAAATGGTGAACTACAAACGAAGCGAAGAAGCACCATGATAAAAGAGTAAATAAGAGGAGTTTTTCGGTTGGAGGCTGGGTACTCGAAGCGTAGAGGTCAGGGACCCACACAGTTTCAACAAGTTTGTCCCAGAAATGGGAAGGTCCATATGAGGTCACAAAGATAGTCAAAGAGGGCACCTATATGTTGCGACCAAAGAGGGAGAAGAGCTTAAGCACGCACGGAATAGCGACCACCTTAAGAGATACTTCTTTTAAAGTCTTTGTAATTTTTTGGAAGGAGTATAGACTATATATATATAAGGGAGAGGTTATCATCATATTTTGATGCAAAAATCAATTCCACCGACCTCAAAAGCTAAGGTGGATGCCCGCGTGCGGATGCCGGTGAGTTAAGAGCAAACATATGAGCTCCTGCTAACGATGCGCAAAGATCTAAGGATCCGCATGCCTATATATGTACAAAGATCCATTACGATCCGTACTATGATCGCGGGGAGGACTCTCTCTGCTCGCGTGACACCACCAAAAATAAGTGGATATAGATGAACGTAGGTACAAAGGCCATGATGCCCGTGCCTACGGACTCTAGTGGGGACAATGACACGAAGTGGGACCCACTAATTGCGCGAAGGACCTCGTTAGGGCCGTTACTCGCATGCTGTATGTGACAAAGGCCTACATATAAGCCCGTTCACCGAGATCGCCACGAGACCCTCACGAAAAACCCTAGGGAGTTTTGAATAAAGGGTCAAATAAGTGAGAACCTCCAATAAGGGGATACGAGATGCCGGGGTTAAAGGGCCTCTATGCTAAAATATGCTCCTACCTTTACATTGCGCGGACAATAGCCTCACGGCCACCTTACGCATGCCCTATGAAAGTATGCTTGCCTTGGCTACTTTTGACGTACACCACAGCTCGCAAGGCGGGGAATAAGTGTAAATGGATGAGAGTGATCAAACTAGTTTAACAAAGCCAAACAGACAAACAAGGTTAAGGCCTCAAAGTTTGCCACAAGGCTAAACAAACGCGATCATAGAAGAATAAGGCTGACTCTCACAAAAAACCTTAGGGTTTTGAATAAAGAGTTAGGAAAACTCAAAAATGCGGGCGAAAGGGCCTACTAGGCTGCTTGCCCGAGAAGGAGAGTATAAAGTTAATTGCAAGTCAAAAACATTTGGAAAAAGTAATAGGCAAGAATGCAAGTATTAAGGTGCTCGAAGATTGCCAAACTACTCAAAATAGCCTACGAGACAAGCAATTAAGATAAAAGTAAAGGAGCCAAGTGGAGAAAAATGCTTCTATTAATAATTAAGGAAGTATTTACAAAATTCCTACACTATTACAAAAAGAAAAAACAAAAAATCCTATACTAAGGGAGCATTCTCCTTGGGCTCCTCGATGGCCGCTCCATCAGTGCCCGCTTCTGGCTCCTCGGTGGCCGCACCCCCTGTGCCCGCTTCGGAGTCCGGAGTTGGGGAAGCGGTGGTCTCCGGAGTCACCTCGGTGGTAGGAGCGGCTTGTTGCTCGGCGGAGGCTGGAGCGGGAGGCGCCCGCCGGGAATAGATCTCAGGCTGGCCCCACTGGAAGAACTGAGCCGGGGCATCCCGAGATAAAGGGTTGTCCCAGAAGCGCGAGCATCCGGTTCGGCGATCGGTCAGGCGATCACTTACGCCACGCGGGAGCGAGAGGCCGCGGCGAGAGAGGTCAGACCCTTGACCTCGTCCTCGGACGGAGGAACTAGCGCATGCCGGGTACGCACTCCGCGTCGGTAGCAACCGGTGAGCCGATCACGGCCAAGCTGCTGCACGGAGAACATACCGTGGCCGCGAAGTTCCGGATACGTGTCCGGACACAGGCCTCATCTTGGGCCGAGCACTCCGCGGTGAGCGAGTCGAGTTCTTATACTCCTCGACGGCTTCTTCGCGAGCCTGCCGGCATCCTCTCCCTCTCCCGGCTCAAGCTGCGTAAGGGGTAGCGGTTTCTCGGAGAGCTCATACGCCTTAGCCTCCGGGAGTTTGACCGACTCCTCCGCGGCTCCGGTTTGGTTACGAGCTCATCATTTCTTTGCTCGAAGCTTGCTCTTGTGCCGCGGAGCTCATCCGTGACCCTTTGCCTTTTCTAGGCTCTTCTCGGCTCGGTCACCCGCTCACTGGAAGCCCTTCGAGATCGGACTCCTTGGTCGCGAACTCCTTTTCCTTGGCATCCGGGGAGGGAGCTCGGAGTACCCACCTTCTCCTGGGCTGCTCCGGCTCGCGGAGTTGCCCGCCATGTCCTTGGTGTTCTTTGGCAAGCTCGGCGGACGAGCTATCGCGAGTCTCCGGAGCCTCGTGGCCTTGTTGCCCACTGCGAGGAAGAAAGTCGAGTTAGGTGGAAAATCGGAGGCTAAGTGAGGAAGCCGGAAGAAAGGTCCCTACCTCGGTAAGGGCAACCCCAATATCCCCATCAAGGCGACGGGTTCTCCTTCTCGGCCACTGGTGGTAGAAATCGGGGGCAAAAAGCACATTGATCGACCCAATGCCCACGGCGGGAATTTTGGGCGGGCCAGGGCATATAAGTCTACCCCGGTAATGGCGGGCACATCCCCACTGCTTCCTTTTCTCCCATGCCTCCTCGCGGGTGGCCAAGGAGGAAATCGGATAGGCCACCGAGCATATTGTCCCCGCGGCGGAGGAGCGGCGAAGAGGTAGTGGCGGCGGCGGGAGGGCTACGGGTAGAGGTATCCCCCACTTTACGGGTCTTGGAGGACCTCTCCCTATGCGTCGAGATCCGCATCTCTCTCGAGGTCTCTTCTTGGATTGCTCTGGTTATGCCGGAGGCAATAGTGCGGCCGGGAGATGATGCCGGAGAGCGTGGGTGGAGGAGGACCCGGGGAGGTGGAGCGGATTCCGGTTTTGAGAATAGTGCAGGAGCGGGTAGAGTGTCCCCGGTTTTCTGCTCGCAACGAGCGCGATCTTGTCTTTGGTGGGGACCCCTCCCGTCTCATTACGCCTCTTACGGGCGGCTTCCTATTGGCCTTCATGTTCTTGGCCTTCGGTTGAGCGGCACTTAGAGGAGGAGCCATCGAAATTGTACACTTGGATCTACTGCGGAGGGAAAGAAAAATGGTTAGCAAGGCGGTTCAAAAATCAAAAGCAAAGTAAATTGGCAAACGGTTTCATAAAGGAATCGAGACCAATTATTTCGGGAGGATCGCACTCGGCGCCCGGCATACGGGTCTTACAATACGCCTCGGGCGGTAATGTTCGTGCACCCGCCAATCGGGGTCGCGGGGCAAAGGCTCTATCACTACTGCGGGGGCATGTGGGGCGCCCTCCTGCGAGCCACCCCAGGAGTAGATCAGTAGGGCTCATCTTCCACTATGGCGCCCACGTCATATACGGGCTCCTCCCATTGTCCAAGTAGAGGGCCGAGATGCCTCTCATGGCGGTGCGCGAGTGCATCGGGCGAGGAAGGGTCCGGATATTTGCTAGCGGCCACCTTCATAGGGACGGGGTTTGGAAGGTTTGGAAAAGGGCCATCCGAATCTAGACTCAATCACCAGGATGTCCCTCTGGTTCCACTGGTCAAACTTGTTGGAGGGAGGAGAGAAGGTCCTGGTAGAGTAGTTCCTAGCCTTCAGGCTCAGAATGCCGCGGAGAATTTGGTTCTGATAGTAGGCGTAGAGCCCGGCCAGGGTAGGTTCATAACCCATGAATCTACACACGGCAATGAAGGAGACAAATGGCCGGATGGCATTGGGAGTCGGAGTGCGTAGGCGGGCGAGGAATTGAACTCCGAAAGAAATAAAAGAAAGGGTCCGAGGGCGGCCTCAATCCGTTCTCAAGCTGGGCCCCATAAAACGCGAGGCCCTATTGTCCTCGCGAACATCGGCTCTTGTCTCGGCGCGGTTTGTCCTTATTCTTCAAATGTATATGTCTAAGGTGCGGACACGGTAGGCGTTGCGGTCCACATTGTAAACCTCGTAAATGTCCTCCTCCCGATCAATGGTGGCCACCTCCTTGGCCTTCTTACGGCCACGACCGGGATTCACATCCACTAGGCGGCCTCTTTGCCTTTGTTCGGGCGGGGGCCACAATCTCTTCCTCCTCCTCGGAGTCGAGCTCTCGAAGGCATCCACGATATTGGTGGTCTCGGCGGCCTTCTTGGAGGTCCCCGCCCTCCTATCCCCCTCTCCGTGGTCATCTTCTTCGGTCTCAGAGCTCGAGGAGCCAAAGAGACCAGGTGGGGTCACCACGGGCGGGGGCCACCTCCGATTCAACTTCACCGGTTCCGGTCACCTCAAAATCAAGGGGGTCGAGTTCCTCGGCTGCTGCTCGGCTCAATTGTCCCCGCCACAGGGGCGCGGGCACAACGGGGGAAAGATGGTACTCGGGGGCGAGAACATCTAGAGGGTCGCTCGGGGTCCGCTCTCGGTGCCGCGGCGCTTGATTGGTCGAGTCCATGAGTTCACACTTTTCCCGATCACAAACTACTTCGGGGACGCGAATCGCTCTCCTCGCTAGTTGAATGGCGTTCGAGCCGAGCCTCTCTCGCGGGAAACACACAAAACCCCCATTACAAAATTTCTCGGCCTCGGTATCCCCCAACACCAAAACATCACCGTTCCTTTTTACCCTTTTATCCTTGGCCTCCCACAACCGGGGTGGGACAAAAGGCCCCCATTGGGATTTTCGCGAAATCTTGGAAGCACTCGAGGGATAACCTAAGCCACCCATGGCCTACCTTCCTAAATATCCCCTGTCCGTTTACAAGCGGCAAAGCAGATCTGGAGTGCTCCCATCTCCTAACTCTATGGGACGGCGGGGTCCAAACTCTCGAGTGCTCATTGTTCGAAACCGGGAAAAGAAAAATAGAGGGAGATGAAGAAGAAAAAGCACCCAATTACTTACGAGAGAAAGGTTGAGAGGTGGATTCGGAAAAAGCATTAGCACGGAATTCGCGGCAAGAAATTTCTCTCTCTAAAAAGCCCTTTGAATGTTTGGAAACGGTAAAAGTGTTTGGGGTTTAAGGGTTTGGTATTTATAAGGCCTACCTATACGGGTTAACCCGTTAACCCGTATTAATTAGCCCACAAATCCAACCTCGGACCATGAACCGTTTCCAACGTTTGAAAATTCGAAAATTAAATACCCTTTGCATTTATTGCCCCCTTGGATGAGCGACACGTACCCACGACGTACCACTAACCCGTCTTTTCATACGCGAGGGCCCGCTGTTTAGGGAGGCACGCCATACGAGGACTACGTGTCACTCATTGGTGCCTCCCGAGCGTTCCACTTTGGCCCGTAGGGCCAAGCAACAAACAAGGAAAACGCTAACACTTGGTGCTCGCTCGAGGAGCAATTGAGGCGGACCGAGCTTCTAGTAGCTCCTCACTCGGACCATAAATAATCACACTTGGAGCTAGGGGCCATTGATGAGCCGGATCTCTTGGACCGGGCCGCGCTCGGTCTTGTCCAAGGAACCGGTGACGTGGCGGTTCCTAGACCTGGAGGGAAGACCGCGGACAAATAGGCCACTTGTGGTCAAGACCGTGTCCCTCCTCGCATCGTCCCCGTCGAGGACCATTGGAACCACCTTTCATTTGGATACGTGCCCGCATGAGTCATGCCCGCATCAACCGTGCTCGCGTCATATATCTTTGACCGCGGGCACAACGATTGGCTTGCGGGCACATCTTCTTCCGGTTAATGTCAAGCCTTGCGAGCAAGTTAGCTTGCGCTCACGACGGGCCACTTGCCGGCTCCCCATCACGCATTCAATGCGGCTCGGTCCGCGCCTACTATTCCATTTAATGCAATAAGCGGCTACACGGCTCATGTCCCTTTCGGCCATGTCCCTTGGACGATCAATGTTCCCTCACGACGGGACCAATTAGCTGCGGACACGTGTAGCTGGTCAAATACCAAAGTGCCCCCTAGGGCTGATCTCATTGCTTACCTCAACAAGCACCATGGCATTGCCTATAAATAGAAGGCCTTTACCCCCTTGGGCAAGGTAAGTTCCATACACAATTGAGTAAGCTCTTTTACTCTCTAAACCTAAACACACACACACTCTAAAGGTATTCAAAGCCTTATTACTCAGTATTCTTACTCTCACACCCGAGGGCCTGAGTTGGAGTAACATCCAACTTTGACCTTAACGGTGCTTGTTTGTGTTGTGATCTAGGTACATAAAACCACCAAATATATCCTAGCCAGATATCCTTGAACCGCTCCTGACCCCAAAAGCTGTGGCGTCATCAGAGGGAGCCGAAGAAATGTGTGGAGGAAGACGAACGACGGAGGAGTGAGAGAGAAACCAAATGGGGCGAGGCTTGTTACCTCGGAGTCAGTTTTATCGTGGTGAATTGTCAAGTTTGATCAATTGGACTGCAACTGTTCGAAATGTTTAAAGATTGAAGAAACAAATGACGGAATAAGAGATTATTTGATTTGATTGTTGATCTTGCCCGGATTTTCCTCATCGGCAACATACCCGTCATAGTCCAATGATGATACTCCGGCTCCTTCTTCTCCGATCGATCTGCACACAAACAACCAAAAAACTAAGCCGGGGGCGTCTCCGGCGTAAGCCCCTCCGGCGTGCGAATAAGAACGATATTTCTGTAACATAATAACCAAAACTTTAGAGAGAACGTTGGGGGTGGGAGAGAGTCTACTTACAAATTCATCCCAGATGGAGCGCTATTGCCGTGGAGATCTCGTCTGGAAACTCAACCTTCGCCCACCAAACCTCCCTTTCGTCCCTCTTCTTTTTCCTTTCTCACGCGTTTCTTCTCTCTTTTCCAGAATCCTCCCCTCCTCCTTTCTCTTGCCCATCCAGATCCTTTTTATATCACTTATTTCTTTCCTTGGGCTTTTGGGCCAAAAACACAAAATGGGTCTTCCTTTATTTATTTGGGCCACATCATTTTATATGGTTACACCACCTCTCATTCCACGTGTCGTCGTTTAATTGGTCCCATATTTCAAATATTTACACGCCGCTTCCTTTATGTCGCATACGACTAAGATTAATTTCTCGTCATCATTTCATGCCGGATATCTCGCGTATTATTTATTCTAACATAGACATTATAACATACATCTCGCGACTTTATTATTTATTTGATTAATGCGGGATACTTTTGCCGCCATTATCTTCTCTATTTGACTTACCCGTTAACCGGCGGGATTCCCTTTATCATATTTCCCGCGACTTTCTTCTTGGGCCTATCTCGAGTTGGGCCCTTTATAACCATTTATCATTCGAGGGCTCGTTGTGAATGTGTGCCCAAAATTTTTGTTTATTGGAATTCACGCGAGTTTGAAGACATCCGAGTTATTTGAAAAAACGGAGTCGCCACGCCATTTTGATTACCTCAAAACTTTGAAAAAAAGGTTTTATGGGTTCGGAGGTTAAGTTACCCCTTGGGAAGAACGTTTGGCGTTCACCCAAAGTGCCTTGCCGGAGCAAGTCTCCCTAGATTTCATTAATCGTGTTTGCTTGCGTGCTTTCTTTGTGTGCATGTGTTTGAAAATAAGGAGGGAATGTCCCAAGTCGTCTTCCGGACGTACAAACCATTTGTTGGTTGTCGCTCGGGATTCCTTGGAATTTAATGTATTTGGGATTATGATCCCATCCTCATCTTATGACTTATGATCATCGCATTTTAAACCTCGGGACCCTCGGGACTTGCGTGATCGAGAGAATGACTCTCTTTTGGGTCAAAGATGAGGTTCTTTAGGAAGGAATGTCCTTAGCCCATCAATCCTACGCTTTAAGACGGTCGAGCTCGTATAGAGGCTTCATACTCATTCTTAAGCGATAATCGGAGATATAGGGTTCAAGGTTATCCTTTTCCTAAAGAAATCATGAACCTTTAATGGAAGGAACGATGCAAAGATGAGAACTTTTACACCGGTCCGTTCCAAGGTTGGGGAAAGGGAAATGCATGATGCAAAATGAATCTTTAATGAAAAGATGACATTTTTAGGTTGCAAATGATGCTTTTTGATTGAAAGAAATGATCTTTATGCAAATGATGCATAAAGATTTGATTTTTATGCAAATGATGCATTGAAAAAGGGGTTTTGATGCAAAGGATGCATTTTTATTGAAAAAGATTTGATCTTTATATGCAAATGATGCATAAAGATAACATTTTTATTGGAAAATAGGGATTTTAGGTGCAAAGGATGCACCTTTATGAAAAAAGACTACATTTTTATGATAAATGAGGTCTTAATGCATGCAAAGGGGAAGGGGATGATAAAGATGTGATCTTTAAGCTACCAAGTCCCAAGCAATATAAAGACAATGCAATGAGCAATTTATAAAGCAATTAGGATGCAAGGATAGGGTGTGCGAGGTGACCAATGACTTCCTTTGCTTCTCGGGACGGAGCTAGGAGGAGAGGTCGATCTTTGGTCTTGAAGGAGGAGGGATGAAGCTTCTTGGCCTTCCTTCTTCTTCTTCTTGAATTCCCAGCGGTTTCTTCACGTCTTTCGAGTGGATTGAGTATTTTTCTCATATATTGTGTGTTTTGAAATGGGTAGAGGAGGGCTCTATTTATAGGCGATCTGGATAAGGCTAATGAAGCCGTGCGGCTGCGAGCTCTTTGCAAATGAGGCCGTGCGGCATTATCCACAATGACTCGGCATTCTAGAACCATGCAAGGTGGCATCATTCTAGAAGCTCTCCTAATTAAGAAAAACGTGTTTTCTTAATTAGGAAGGCTCCTTACAGCCATAATTTTAAATTTGGACTGTTCAGGGACATTCAGGAACACTAGGAAGGTCAGGGGAATTACCGGAAATTTACCGAAATGTCGGGAAAATTAACCGGAAGGCATGAGCCAGATTTGGGTACTTACGAAGCCCTCGGCAACGTCACTTGCAAGGCGAGTGGGGTTGTCGATAGAAAAGGATCCGATGCGGCGAATGCCGAGACGGATTGGGTGACGAAGGTGGTCGAATGGCTGAACCTTTTGGAAGGCTACCTACGTATCCGGAGGAATCAAGCCGGCCGTAGTTCGGAATTAGGATCCTCTGGGAAGGAAGAAGAGAAAATGACCTAGGAGGTCAAGCAATTGATCCTCGGGGATATGCTAGGAGTGACCCGGGTGGTCGAATATTTGAACTTCTATGAGGGCGCTTTGTCAGCGAGGAGTGACAAAGGAACGGGGTGACCAAAGTGGTCGAATGGTTTGGACCTTTTATAAAAGGCTACCTACGTATCCGGAGGAATCAAGCCTTGATCGTAGTTCAAGCATCACTAGATAGTTAGGAACGATGTCTAGGATCCTTGAGATTTTGACAATTCGGAGAGTGTCACTGAAGAAGCTAGAGCTTATGGCGCTATCTCTTTATGACGGAGATAGAGGTAACTTAAGTTGGGAAACTTGAGCGTACGTCACTATTCGCGGATAGAGGTAGCACAAGTTGGAATGACTTGGGCATACGTCACTATTCGCGGATAGAGGTAGCACAAGTTGGAATGACTTGGGCATACGTCACTATTCGCGGATAGAGGTAGCACAAGTTGGAATGACTTGGGCATACTTCACTATTCGCGGATAGAGGTAGCACAAGTTGGAATGACTTGGGCATACTTCACTATTCGCGGATAGAGGTAGCACAAGTTGGAATGACTTGGGCATACTTCACTATTCGCGGATAGAGGTAGCACAAGTTGGAATGACTTGGGCATACTTCACTATTCGCGGATAGAGGTAGCACAAGTTGGAATGACTTGGGCATACTTCACTATTCGCGGATAGAGGTAGCACAAGTTGGAATGACTTGGGCATACTTCACTATTTCGCGGATAGAGGTAGCACAAGTTGGAATGACTTGGGCATACTTCACTATTCGCGGATAGAGGTAGCACAAGTTGGAATGACTTGGGCATACGTCACTATTCGCGGATAGAGGTAGCACAAGTTGGAATGACTTGGGCATACTTCACTATTCGCGGATAGAGGTAGCACAAGTTGGAATGACTTGGGCATACTTCACTATTCGCGGATAGAGGTAGCACAAGTTGGAATGACTTGGGCATACTTCACTATTCGCGGATAGAGGTAGCACAAGTTGGAATGACTTGGGCATACTTCACTATTCGCGGATAGAGGTAGCACAAGTTTAGAGTTACGACAATTCGGAGGTTGTCACCTAGTGTTATCCCGTTATAACGGAATTAACGGAGGCGGCGGGAATAAAGCTTGATTGCTAAAGAGATAAGGGATATTTTACGAAGAGATGTTATCTTGGTTAAAAGATAACGGAAATTGCATGCCCAAGTGGAAGGTCCGGGGGCGGGATTGTAATTTATGCTCGGAGCGAATGAAGCCGCCGGCATGAGATGGAGAAAAGAAGCCGTACGGCTAGAAACTGTTTTTCAGTTATTTAAAATCGGGTTTTGAACGGGCATTGGGCATTTGTTGCCGCCCACTTCAGCCGAGAGAGAGAGAGAGAGAGAATTTCGAAATTCTTCAATCCTTTTGCTTCCCTTTGATTTGAAATGGATCCGGAGGGCAATCCCATACCAAGGCAAGCGAGGAGAAACATCTCGGCGGCCGCGAGAAGGAGGAGGAAGGAGCTCGTGAGGACGGAGAGGAAGTATGACTTCCTTACGCCTCCATCGGAGCTTTACCCGGGGAGAAGGGAGCATAAATCAACAAACCCGCGATCGGTTGGGGTAAGCATTCTCATTTTGCTCAAATTCAGATGATTTTGCTTGAATTTTGAATGATTTAGGGCTTGACCCGAATTATAGGATTTTTCTAGGATTTTCCTAGGATTTTTGAATGATTTTGAGATGCATGAACAACCTATGAGGCTAAGAATATGCAATGTGCAATTTGTTTGGTGAAAAATATGAGAATGACTCACTTTTTTCTCGCAAAATGAAGTAAAAAAATTTTTTTTTTTTAAAATATGAGACGGAGTTCTTGCCTTGTGCTAGAACTAGGTCAAAATTCTGATTTTCAATGAGAAAACATGATTTTGGAAGATGAAAATGATTCATGCATGCCATTTTTTTTTTTTTGAAAAATAATGCTTATGTGCAAAGAATTGTGATTTTGTGCTTTAGGAAAGCAATGACGCGTTTCAAGTGATGAAAGACACGTTTTTGATGCAAAAGTTATGCTAGAAAAACTTTTATGAATGCTTTTCTTTTGAAAATATGTGCACTTTTGAATATATGCATGCTTTTGAAATGATATGAAGGGCGACGCTTCTTTTGATGTGCTTGTCTACGAGGAGAACAAGTCTAGAGGACCGTCGGAGATAGCGGTCAAGCTTTGGCGAGAGGATGCCGGACTTTGAGAAGGATGGGATGAATCCCAAGCGGTAGTGAGGGCTACCGGCTTGGATGCATTTGTAGAGGCTATCGGTAGGGGTGTCCACATCACCTCTAAGAGCAAGGGCTTGGTCCGGGCCCTATCGAGTTACAGTGGGACGGTACACATAGCTTTCACCTGAGTGGGGAGAGGCGACGGTGACTCCTGCCGATTTCACCGCTATTACGGGCTTACGGTTCACGGGAGGCCCGTGACTTGGAGGATCACATCACGGCGGAGGAGTTCCAAGCTTTGGTCGGGTTTGAGTTGATTAGAAGGGGCAGGGATGGAGACACGGAATGTCGAGGTGGCGATCCAGACTTCCATACGAAATTTTCTTGCTAATGATGTGGCCCTTGCCCATTGGCTAGAGCATTCATATGGTTGATGCTATCGGTCACCATTTTTGCTAATGCAGGACGATAGCTATGACTTGCCTCCTCGACTCTCTGGAGGATGTTGGCGGGATTGGGACGGTCTCGTGGGGAGAGGCCGGATTAGGCGGAGCTCTACTTCTCCTGGATATGCAGTAGGAACAAAGTGCCTCCATGGATTGCTTCTCTTTTGCCCTTGAGGTAGTATCCTTTCTTTTCTCTTTTCTCTTTTACGTCTTGAGACTTTTATAAGAGAGAGAATGACCTTTTGATGTTTTGAACATGCGGGCTGGTTTTGCGAGGTGATCGGGTTCTTCCCTTGGAACCCGACGAGTGATGTCACCATCTTCCCTGCTATGGTTATTTGGAGGAGACGCGAGAGATAAATTCACGGGGAAGACCCGGATTACCTTCGACTACAAAATGGTGAGGCCGGTCATCAACGGGGATGGGCACGATGGAGTGGACTTCTACCCACAGGGCGGGTATCCGAGAGATCTTCTTTGGGAGATGCTATAGAGGTGACGAGGCGAGAGGAGGTGGCTCGCGGGGCGACATGTGATGTCATTTATGCGGGGACCGCTTCTCGAGCGGCATGGTCATGTTCCCCACTAGATGCCATTACTCCTTCGACCCTCGGCCACGGATCTTTGCGGCCCGAGGGAGCGCGAGAGGATGAGATTGCTAGGTACCGGGCGGGCGTGGGCTGCGGAGGAGTGCCGACATGGACACCCCCTACTGTTTGTGTTTGTGGAGCGGCGCACGAGGACGCCACGAAGCTAGTGAAGGCGGCGGTCACTCGGGGATATGGGGAGGATGAGCCTGCTTGACCCGCCGATCCCTCCTGCACATACTGTCCTATGTGGTCCATGGAGTGCCAAGGAGGATGAGGATACTGTCCCCGATGCTAGGGAGCCCCGGTACACCTTGCCGCTTTGATAGCCTTTGTAAGTGTACTCTTAGGGTCTTATTCCCTTTTTAGCTTTCATATTTTACGCTTTTGCAATTTTACGAGATTTTACGAGATTTTTCTCTTCTTTTTCTCGGGTTCCGGCTCGCACTTATGATAGGGTGGTCGGGCGGAATAGGGAGTTTGGAAGGACATGTGCCGGTCTCTTCGAGGAAGGCGCTGCGCCGAAGGCGGCGGCGGATGCGCGGGAGCACAGGCGCAAGAGACGGCACGTCGGGGCACGGCGTCTACCTCATCGGCCTCGGAGTACTCTTCCGGTGCTATGCCTCGGGGCGGGGACCCAGCCCGACATTACGTGCAGGCGGTGGTGAGTATGGGCACGATA
Source organism: Adenophora triphylla var. japonica (assembly GCA_022495995.1). Classification (NCBI taxonomy): domain Eukaryota; kingdom Viridiplantae; phylum Streptophyta; class Magnoliopsida; order Asterales; family Campanulaceae; genus Adenophora; species Adenophora triphylla. The sequence goes on along the minus strand of JAFEMH010005877.1, from coordinate 19,339 downwards.
ATGTCCATTTATCGATGTGAGTGACCGGGAGGACTTGATGAGGGAGGCTAGCATCTATGGCGAGTAGCGATGAAGATGAAGATGAATCGGAGGCCTAGGAGGTCTCTAGAATAGATTTGGAACAAAAACAAACAATTTACAATTTTTATGCACACTTTGTTTATTTTTTGCTTTATTTGGGCGCCGATGGGGCGAAAACATTGTATTTACATTTTAATTGCTTTTCTAATTCATGCTTTTTCAATTTGCATATTATCGAGCCTTGGGGCGACTTTTTTGCTTGGAATTGGGGCTGAAAATGGGCCAAAATGATTTATAATGGTGTATAAATGCTTGAATGGCTTACGGACATGTTTTTGTACGGGTTTTGGTTGAAAAAGTGGGGTGAAAACTCCCTTGGGCAGCAACTTTGGTTCTTTGCAGAATTTCTGCGAGAGGGCTAATGTAGCCGTGCGGCATGGCCTTGAGGGCAAATGAAGCCGTGCGGCTTACGGTTAATGCACGAAATTTGGTTATTTTACGAATAAAAGCAAGGCTTGGCCATTTCATTTCATTTTCACTCTAGACTTGTCCCAATTGTTCCCGAGCATATTTTGGACCTAAAAGCACCATCTTTGATCATTTTGCGATGGAGAATCCCGTTAGATTGCAAAGGGGAAACGAGACCATTTTCTATCCGGTCTTCAATCTTGGGCGAGATATAACTTTCAAAATCACAAGGGGCTGCTTGATTCTTCCTTCAAGATCAAGTCTTTATGGCATTTGAGGGATCTCCGCCCGATTGGGATACTGTTGAGAGCCGCGGCAAAGTTGCAGGATGTCAGGAGACATGTTTCTTGTTTCTCTTACAACGAAATCGTCCCAACGCACGAAGACTTTAGAGCCTTGATTGGGGTCCCGAGATTGAGGCTATATCTATTCCGCTGATCGGAGACGTGCCGGTGACGGTAAAGCTTGCATCTTTCTGCGATTCCTTTGGGAGAGTGAGAGGATGATGGTAGCCCGGATAGGATTGACCTTTCGATATCCCGGGCGGGTTTGGGTCTCCGGATATGGCTGCGACCACGGTGGCTATGGATGCTTTCATTCTCTGCGTATTCTCTATTTTGTTCAACTTCTTGAGTCCGTGGGGATCTGTCATAGTGGTCTCTTGGACATGGTCGAGAGGCTGCGAGTGCAGGAAGGATATTGTCCATTGGTTTTGGGAGAGACATTTCATGGGATTGATAGGATGGCTCGGGAGACCGTTTCATGAGGTCAGGGAGTCCGGCTATGTTGACTTTGTGGTTGCGGGGAGAGGCTCGGGGCTTTGCACGGGGCTTTGCCGGCTCGGTGCCCTTGGGTGATTTCTCGGAGAGGTGCACCTAGGCAACGAGGAACGGGGTAGGCAGGAGGCGATGATGGCTAGGCTATCCACTTCGGACATCCGTTGGTGGATACCACATTGGAGGTTGCGGACCGGGGAGGATATTTCGGGGTCTTATCTTTGTGAGGGTTCCGGGATTACAGCTGGTCGTCCTTCTACATACCACTGCTTGGTATCCGGGCGGTTTGGGGCTTTACGGGAGCCATTGAGTGATTGGGAGGACATCAGGACCATGGAGGTGGTGTCGTTGGACATGAGAGATCCGGCCCGGCTTCTCTTTCTTCTCGAGGGCTTGGACACATCTTGCTTTCCCACCCGGGGCTATCTTCGGGAGCGGGAAGAGTACCATCTTGACCCTTTGTCTACTTGGGTAGTACGAGAGGGAGATGGGAGCGACTCGGGCTATCTTGGAGGATAGGCGTCGAGCTTTATTGGGACTGGCTGTGACTCGAGTAGGACTACGAGGGAGGCGAGGCTAAGGCGAGTTGCCATAACCAATCGGGTGACTTGGTCGGAGATATGGAGGCTCGGTACAAGAGATTGTCAGAGGTCGCTCCTTTGGCGAGGCTCGAGAGGGAGGAGGTGCGGACTCGTGCTCGTATAGAGAGAGCGCTCATTGACACGGGGTTGGTAGAGGCTCCGGTGAGGATACCGGAGGTCGGGATGAGGGATACCGAGCATTATTGAGAAGAAAAGGAAGAAGACTCGACGAGGCGAGGAAAAGGGAAGAAAGGCGAAGAAGACTCGGCGAATGACGATTGACAAGTCTTTTCTCAAGATCCTCTTATTGCCATTTTGCAAACACATTAGTTTATTTAGGCATTTTATTGTATTTTAGATCTTTTTAGCGAGGTTAGCGAGTTAAGAGGTAGGCCGTGCTTGAACTCATCAAGAAGCTTTTAACTTGTAATGAACAAGAGATATTATCTTTAAAAATTAATCAAGACACATTTCATGGAAACTCAAATGTCGATTTATTTGGGACCCGTTTTATGAAAAGCTGAAATGCCCTTTATTTTTATTTATTGTTTAGGACGCACTTCATGGAAGCTTGATTGCCCTTTTTTATTGTTTAGACCGAACCATATATGGCTGCCTACGTTCCCCTTTTACAAGAAAGGCTAAGGGGCTCGAGGTCTTCGTAGTTCATTACGGTGAACTAATTTTTTATGTGCGGCCACTGTCTTTTGCCTAGACCGCCCTTTTTGGGGTTTCGGCCTAGGCTGGGCATTACTCTTTTTGCACTAGGATTTTTTTATCTTTCTTTTTTTTTTTATATTTTTTTTTTTCATGTGCAACCACTGTCTTTTGCCTAGACCGCCCTTTTTGGGGTTTCGGCCCTAGGCTGGGCATTACTCTTTTTGCACTTTTTCTTCTTTTTTTTTTTTTTTTTTTTTTTTTTTATTTATTTTTTTTTATTTTTTATCGAGACATAGTATCTTCGGAGTTTATCACCGTTGGTTTGGGTGGACAAAAGGGTTGCCATCCAAGTCTGCAAGCTTCATTGCTCCTCACGACGGTATTTTACGCACCACATAAGGGCCGATCCGGACGGGTTCCCATTTTCCCGGGGTTGTCTACGGTAGGGGCTTCACTTTCGACACTAAGTCACCCTCTTTGATGTCTACGGCCTTGACCTTTTTATCAAACGCTCGGCCATTCGCCTCTGGTAGGCTCGGGTGTGTTCCATGGCTTTTAGCCTTCTCTCGTCAGCGAGGGCTAATTCGTCAATGCCATTACGCAACCATTCCACTTCATTGACAACATTTTCCGGGAGGACCCTTAATGACGGGATTTCCAACTCCACTGGTAACCTTTGCTTCCATCCCGTAAGTTAGGGCAAAAGGAGTTTCTCCTGTGGCTGTTACGACGGACGTTACGCCAGCCCCGAGTGCTAGGTGCGGCTTTTCGGGCCAATCACGACCACGGGTGGCCATCTTAGGATGATCCGCTCGAGTGTCTTATTAGCGGCTTCCACGGCTCCATTGGTGCGAGTGCATGCGGGGACGACTTGTGGCGAGTAACTGCGGGTCGACGGCGGTCTATCGCGGTCTCCTTCGAAGTGTGACCCATTATCGAAATGATCTCGTTGGGCACCCCATATACTGCACATTATGTTTTCTTTGATGAAGCTGGGCCACTTTTACGGAAGTGAGGACCTTGTAGGACTTGGCCTCTACCCACTTGGTGAAGTAGTCGATGGCTACCAACACGAACTCGTGCCCATTGCTTCTGCTTGGGGATATTTTCCCTATCACGTCAATGCCCCAAGTTGCAAACGGCCAGGAGTCGTCATGCGGTACGGGTCATGAGGTGGGAGATGATTGAGGTTAGCAAACCGGCGGCATTTGTCGCGAGGTTCGGACGTCGAATGCGGTCTGTTTCCATGGAGATCCGGTAGTAACCCATTACGAGGATCACTTGCATCGGGGCTCGGCATTCATGTGAGGACCGCGGGGACCATTGTGGACTTCGGTCATCAACTCTTTGGCTCTTTCTTGAGTGACACATAAGAGGAGTGGTCCTTGATACCGCTTCTTGTATAGGTTGCCTCCTAGAATGACGTGCGAGAAGCCAACCTTTTCGGGGCTTGCAAGCTTTTAGCTACGACTCCTTCTTTTGGTCTACCTTCTTCGTCTCTGAAAGTGACTCTCCGTCTTTGAGGAATTGGTAAATACGATTGTACCAAGGTTCCTTTATAGGCTCGAGTCCCGGGTCCACTTCACAACGAGAAAGTGGGGCTTCTCTTCTACCCACTCTGAAGGGCTTTATGGCTTTTCCCTCGGGGATCTCTACCAATGAGGCTAGAGTAGCTAGGGCATCTGCGAATCTGTTCTTTTCCCTCGGCAAGTAGTGGAAAGTCACTTCTACGAAGCTGTCCGATCAACTCCTCCATATAGGCATGATATCGTTGCGAGATTAGGGTCGGAGTCTTCCACTTGTTGGAAACCTGGTTGATGATCAGTGAGTCTCAGTAAACTTCGAGCTCCTTGACATTTCTTTCTAAGGCGGCCTCCAAACCCGGCAATGCGGGCTTCATACTCGGCGGCATTGTTCGTGGCGGAAAGTTCAACTTGAGGGCTATGGGGGTATGCTCATCTTTTGGATCGACCAATAGCATTCCCACACCATTTCCTCTTTTGTTAGCGGCTCCATCAAAGAATAGCGCCATCTATTTTCGAGGCTCAGCAAAGATCCCTTCATGCGGAAATTGGGGTTCGGGCCCTCTGTCTTCATTCGGGAAATTTGCTAGGTGATCGACAATGCTTGACCCTTGATGGCCTTTACGGTCACATAGTTGATGTCGTGATACGCCAGAAGAAGGACCACTTCGCTAGACGCATCGATAGGGAAGGCTTGTCAAAGATGTACTTGATGGGGTCCATTTTCGAGACCAAGTTCACGGGGTGGGCTTGCATATAATGCTTCAACTTGCCGACTACCCGGACTAGTCTGCACGGAGTCTTTTCACACGAATAATTGAGCTCACTCCACTGTAGCTTCCGGTGACAAAGTAAATGGCACTTTCTACCCGAGAATCTTTCTTCTCTTGAGCAAGCATAGCCCCAGCTGCCGTGTATGCGTGACGGTTAGATAGAAGCGAGAAGAGGCTTACGTCTATGTGGGGGCATAGTGGGGGATGCACTAAGTATGCCTTGATCTGGTCAAAGGCGTCTTGGCATTCTTCGGTCCATTACGTGTCCACATTCTTCTTCATGAGCTTGAAGATGGGCTCGCACATAGTGGTCAGCGATTGACAAAGCGGGCGATGTCTTGCAATTTACCCATGAAGCTCTTGACTTACATGCGGGTTTGAGGTGGCCTCATATCCATGATAGCTTTGATCTTTCGGGGTCAACTTCTATACCTCGCTCAGTGACCATGTACCCGAGCACTTTTCCCCTTGTCACTCCGAAGGTGCATTTGCGCGGGTTTAGTCTCATGGAATCTTTGTCTCGGCCTCTCAAAGAATTTTCGTAGGTCAACAAAGTCTTGCCCACCTTCTCCTTTGGAGTGGATTATCATGTCGTCTACGTAGACCTCAATCTCCTTGTGGATCATGTCATGAAAAAGTGCGGTGTTGCCCTTTGGTAAGTAGCCGGCATTCTTGAGCCGAATGGCATTCTTGTATAACGGTAGGTTCCCCACGGTGTGGTAAAGGCTGTCTTTTCTTGGTCTTCCTCGGCCATCTTGATGCGGTTGTAGCACTGCAAAACCATCAACGAAGGATTTGACTTCGTAGTTGGCGGTGGAGTCCACCGGGATGTCTATGTTTGGCGAGAGGGTAGTCGTCTTTGGGGGCCTTGTTCGGATCTCGGAAATCCACACGGCGGCGCACCTTCCCATTGGCCTTGGTTACGGTCACGATGTTGGACAACCATGTCGGGTATTCAATGACTACGATGAATCCTACCCGCGGTAGCTTCTCAATTTCTTCTTTGACTGTAGAGACCATTAAGGCTTGATTTTTCTCGGTTTACGCTTTCTTGGTTTAGCATACGGTGCTAGAGGGATTACGTGCTCTACTATCGAAGCTGTCTAGCCGGCATATCTTTGTATGACCATGCAAACACGTCGACGTATTCTACGAGCGGCTCAATCAATCTGTCCCTTTGACCCCACGGAAGAAGCTTCCAATCTGTGTCTCTTTAGGTTCCTCAATAGTACCCAAGTTCACACTTATCAAAACCTCCTCGGCGGCTTGGGCCCGGTTTTCCTCTTTTACGAAACACTGCTTAAAGATTTCTTTAATGTATTGTTCGTTTAGTGTGTTTGCATCTTGTTCAAATGATTCATTATTAAGCTTGTTGTTAAGTTTTGAGTTAATTTATCATTTGTTAAGTTGGCAATAAGAGGATAATCGAAAGATTTGTCATTTCATTCAAGATAAGGGGAAAGATGACATCGATTACATTTTCATAATCCTCGGGCGTGAGGCCTTCGGATGACTACGAGGGCTGGAATTCGAAGATTCTGACTCAGCGAATAGACAACAACGACTCTGGACCCTACACTACTTATTGACTCGAGGGGACTTGGCGAGGGTTAGGCAGGGATCTCACTCGTTCTTCTTTGTTGCCACAGGAGTAGCCGGTCTTGTCGGCGTTCTTGAAAGTTGGAGACTTCGAGCGATCAAAAGCTTGCCGGAAATCATTAACGGGCCGATCTTGTGGAAAGATGGTGAGGGAACTAAAGTAACTTGTTGCAATCTTTCGGCTAGCTCTTACGTAGCATTGGACTCATTATTTGAAGAGTCGGCTCATCTTATCAATGCATTGCGATAACTCATTTTCTCTTTCTTGATCTTGGACACCACAACCTTGTCGGTGTAGCCAACGAAGGGTTGGCTTGGATAATCTTGATGAAGTCTTCTTGAGAGGGGATCTTGATTCTTCCTTGGCGCTACGTATTCAATAGGCTTTACGTGTTACGCTTCCCGGATCTGCTAGCTTCTTATTGAACTTCACGATGGCCACAAATTCAGCACTTTACGCTTCAAGAGGATCGCTGTACACGGGGTATCGAGGGTGTGCTTGGGGTGACGGGTTCCTTGATGGGTTCCTTGGCATAAGCGACATAGTAGTCGAACTTGCAGGGCTCTCCCAAAGTTCCTACGCTCTTGTCCCCGACTTCGTATCTTTCCTTAAGCTTCTGCTGTGTGGACTTTCTCTTCTTCTTCTTCCTTGAAGGAGCGTCCTCATTGATCCATTCTTGATACTCATACTCTAGGCGGTCTTCGCAATCACATACATCATACCAGATGTGAGGCACAGGTTGAGCTGGGATAGCCCCTCCAGTTGCTTGGTTATTACCGTTGTGGATTACCATGTTAGCCATTTTGACGAAAAGGCGACAAAGCGAGGATTACAGCGGCTGTGCGAGGATTACTGCGCTAACAAGTCGGCGGCCGGTGTTCTCACCCACTTCTTTCTCATTGCGGAAAGGGATAGGAAAGGTTTAGACTCGGGGTAGGTGTTTAGGGTGAAGGCTCGGGCAATATGCAAATTAGAATCTTCAAGTTTACTTAAAACAGTGTCTTTTATTAATATCTATTTGGTTGGAAAAGGGATTACGCCCTTCTTTTTCACAACTACTCTAGATCTGGATCGGTGGGTTCCGTCACTACGTCTATAAGCCCCTCGTATTCCACTGTATTTCGACCTCCCGGGGTGGACGGCCCGGGCGAGGGTCCTATAGGGCACGCGGATCCCACCGGCCGAGAGTAAAGAACGCTCTATCGGGCCTAGCGGGTCATAGGACCTTTCAACGCACGAGCGATGCGGATTATAGTCAAGGCAATACCGGGAAAGTCTCGTCTCTCTGCCTTGACGGATCTTTGACGAGTTTCGCTTGAGCGAATGACGGTTTTGACTTTCGGTAATGTCAGAGAATATAATAGGCATGGGTCGGGCGGCAAAAGCCGGATGACACGGTGTCACATTGAACTTCGTTGCATACGCGGTGCGCGAGTCGGAATCGAAGTCAATGCCGGTCAAGATCTTGCCAATTTTTCCTTGTCGGAATTTTGGCGGAGCTTCGCTTGAGCGAAAGATCTTTTGATTTTTGGCAAAGACTTGGTCTTGACTCTTACGCATTTCGTGCGGGTCAAGGTCAATAGTCAATGTCGGAGTCAAGATCCCACCGATTTTCCTTGTCGGAATTTCGGCAGAATTTCGCTTGAGCGAAAATCTTGGTTTCCGTTATGAGCTAAGGCTTGACCTTTACGTGGGTATGCAACTGGGCTATATGACACGGACTAGACCAAAAACCAACCAAAAAGTCACGGATTTTTGAAACGTGTGACACGGACTGTGCATTGGTCGACACTGGCTGCCATGGGGAGGTTGGGATGATTCCGTGCGCGCCCGGGAGCATCGTAAGGCTGTCCGTGGCTGCGAGTGGAACCACCCTCGGGTTTGAGGACGTGCGTGCAAAAGTGTACGGGATATATCGGGTGCGCGTAGTGTGCGGTCTCCTAAAATTGTTCCTTTTTGAGTTAAAAGCAGAGATTTTCATAAATGTGTTTTAAAGGAATGATTTTCGGGACGGGGAAGAATGCAACACATAAGCACGTAAATTTTAAGGAAGCCCCGATCGGTCGTGGAGGTGAGTAGCCCCAGTGCTAGGGCTGCCCGGATTAACCATGATTTTCTGGTGGAATTGCCATTGAGGTCGTATGGTCGAGAATCCTATGAGGATTAGCCGTACGGCTTGCATGGATCAATTTTCCGGAGTTCCACTCCTTTTGCTATTTTTCTCGGGTTATTTCCCGTTTCGAAATATGCACAGATTCCAAGATGCAAATGATGCAATGCATGGTAAAAGAAAGCAAGCACGATTAATGAAATCGGCGATGGGAGTCTAACCCGCTCAAAGGGAAAAGCTTTTTGTATTTTTTTTTCAAAATTATTTTTTTTTCGAAAAGGGGATACTGGTACGTGGGATTGTTAAACCACCTTGTTATCCCAAGCCCGGAGTTAGGGAAGCGATACGGGAAGGGTAAGTGGGGTCCACCTATATACCAAGTATCGACTTTTGTTTTGAAAATAAAGCTTTTCTCCTTTGAGATGATCCCAGTAGTCGCCAAACTGTGAATGTGTGCCCAAAATTTTTGTTTATTGGAATTCACGCGAGTTTGAAGACATCCGAGTTATTTGAAAAACGGAGTCGCCACGCCATTTTGATTACCTCAAAACTTTGAAAAAAGGTTTTATGGGTTCGGAGGTTAAGTTACCCCTTGGGAAGAACGTTTGGCGTTCACCCAAAGTGCCTTGCCGGAGCAAGTCTCCCTAGATTTCATTAATCGTGTTTGCTTGCGTGCTTTCTTTGTGTGCATGTGTTTGAAAATAAGGAGGGAATGTCCCAAGTCGTCTTAGGACGTACAAACCATTTGTTGGTTGTCGCTCGGGATTCCTTGGAATTTAATGTATTTGGGATTATGATCCCGTCCTCATCTTATGACTTATGATCATCGCATTTTAAACCTCGGGACCCTCGGGACTTGCGTGATCGAGAGAATGACTCTCTTTTGGGTCAAAGATGAGGTTCTTTAGGAAGGAATGTCCTTAGCCCATCAATCCTACGCTTTAAGACGGTCGAGCTCGTATAGAGGCTTCATACTCATTCTTAAGCGATAATCGGAGATATAGGGTTCAAGGTTATCCTTTTCCTAAAGAAATCATGAACCTTTAATGGAAGGAACGATGCAAAGATGAGAACTTTTACACCGGTCCGTTCCAAGGTTGGGGGAAAGGGAAATGCATGATGAAAAATGAATCTTTAATGAAAAGATGACATTTTTAGGTTGCAAATGATGCTTTTTGATTGAAAGAAATGATCTTTATGCAAATGATGCATAAAGATTTGATTTTTATGCAAATGATGCATTGAAAAAGGGGTTTTGATGCAAAGGATGCATTTTTATTGAAAAAGATTTGATCTTTATATGCAAATGATGCATAAAGATAACATTTTTATTGGAAAATAGGGATTTTAGGTGCAAAGGATGCACCTTTATGAAAAAAGACTACATTTTTATGATAAATGAGGTCTTAATGCATGCAAAGGGGAAGGGGATGATAAAGATGTGATCTTTAAGCTACCAAGTCCCAAGCAATATAAAGACAATGCAATGAGCAATTTATAAAGCAATTAGGATGCAAGGATAGGGTGTGCGAGGTTACCAATGACTTCCTTTGCTTCTCGGGACGGAGCTAGGAGGAGAGGTCGATCTTTGGTCTTCAAGGAGGAGGGATGAAGCTTCTTGGCCTTCCTTCTTCTTCTTCTTGAATTCCCAGCAGTTTCTTCACGTCTTTCAGAGTGGATTGAGTATTTTTCTCATATATTGTGTGTTTTGAAATGGGTAGAGGAGGGCTCTATTTATAGGCAGTCTGGATAAGGCTAATGAAGCCGTGCGGCTGCAGGCTCTTTGCAAATGAGGCCGTGCGGCATTATCCACAATGACTCAGCATTCTAGAACCATGCAAGGTGGCATCATTCTAGAAGCCTCTCCCTAATTAAGAAAAACGTGTTTTCTTAATTAGGAAGGCTCCTCTGACCATAATTTTAAATTTGGACTGTTCCAGGACATTTCCGGAACACTAGGAAGGTCCGGGGAATTACCGGGAAATTTACCGAAATGTCGGGAAAATTAACCGGAAGGCATGAGCCAGATTTGGGTACTTACACTCGTAAGCCCGAATTACTATTTTTTTAGGCAGCATCAGAAGCCCCCAAGTTTGAGGCGGGATTCATTTATGGTCCCGCCGATAACTTAATTTTCAGCGACATTCATTTCCCTTTTCATACATTGATTTACATACCCGTCTTGTAACCCGACAGTCCGGGATGCGAGCATCTTTTAAGCCGTCAATTCTTTCTTGTAATGACATCTTTACATGTTCTTCAGGCGAGATGTACTTTTTCTCTTTTATAGTTCGTGGACTTTCATTTTTATAATCCATAGACTCTTACATTTTTCATCATCCATAAATTGACTCGCATCATTTATCACGACTTACATTGACTCGCAACATTTATAGTCCGTCGACTTTCAACATTTATAGTCCGTCGACTTTCAACATTTATAGTCCGTCGACTTTCAACATTTATAGTCCGTCGACTTTCAACATTTATAGTCCGTCGACTTTCTACATTTATAGTCCGTCGACTTTCTACATTTATAGTCCGTCGACTTTCAACATTTATAGTCCGTCGACTTTCAACATTTATAGTCCGTCGACTTTCAACATTTATAGTCCGTCGACTTTCTACATTTATAGTCCGTCGACTTTCAACATTTATAGTCCGTCGACTTTCAACATTTATAGTCCGTCGACTTTCAACATTTATAGTCCGTCGACTTTCAACATTTATAGTCCGTCGACTTTCAACATTTATAGTCCGTCGACTTTCTTTGACTCGCATATTTTATAGCAGTAAACTACGTTTTTATAGTGGTCCCGCCACTTTCTCGCAAGTTCGGGATGTGAGCTAACATTCGGGATGTGGTTCCCCCACAATTCGGGATGTGGTTCCCCACTTAATTCGGGATGTGGTTCCCCACAATTCGGGATGTGGTTCCCTTTTAATAATGTATAGCACCACCTTTACATATTACAGAAATTAATTGACGAAACGCTTATTTGGCTTTTGCTTTTTTATTTCTCTACACTACTGACTTTTCTCTTTTCTCGTCACTTTGTTTTGATAATTCATCAAAAACCCCTTACACTCTTTCTTTATCGCGAGATAGCTCCATATCCTTATACTCCCATCGAAAAGTGAGGTTGTCTTTAGGCAACCTTACTCCAAGCGACCTTCCTTCTTGACTTTATTCTTTATTCGTCTTGACCTCCATTTCGCATTTACCGCATATTCGAGTCATTATCTCGCCGTTCATATGCAAAACAAAAATACCATAAAAAGCAAGTCAAATACTAAACCCGACAATTTCATACTTTCATTTCATTCAATATTTACGCAACGTACAAAAACAATCATTTGCATAACTTTCTGTCAATTCACAACCCCCTTTCGTACATTCATAATAAACGACTTAAAATGATCCCACCAAGAATAAAATTGAATAAATGACATTGTCTCACCTTTATCGTTTTTCAACATTTCCCTCCTTAGGACTACACATAAAAACATAGCAGGTCAACGTACTCTTATATTATACTATGAAGCTTTCCCCTCACAAGTCACATTAGCACATCTTCCCATAACATCTTCCCATAACTTCAATATAATTTGTGCACATAAACAAAAAAGCACCAAGCTCGCGTAGTTAACTTCATTAAATATTAATTTTCTTGCATAACATAACAATTCCTTCCTTCATTTCAAGCGACAAGTAAGCATGCAACATACCCTCGTTCTTTTAAAATTATGCGACTTAACCCAAGCATAATCATAACATACAAAATATTCTCCCTTTAACATACATGGTATATCACTTTCTAACAAACAAATATGTTTCACAATATAACAAACTAGCATTTCATTCTTGATTTATTTAGACTTGTTCCGTATTCGCACATGCTATAACATGTATTTATCTTAATCATAATCAATTAGTGATAAATAAGTCCCAAGGTATCTTTCCCACTTCAAGATTAAAATTCACCCAAACTTGCTTCAATTAATTAAGGACTATCAAATTTTGAACGCCCAATTCGCACATATTATCATTATTTATAAGCATAAGTTAACATATAAACTAAGAAAATAAAACTCGCACAACACTTTTAAATTGGACTCTATTTTCCTCGTACCACACTTTCTCCGTCTTCATGTCAACTATCAAGATGTACAATTTACTAATTTGTCCATTTTTCAAAGTTCACGCAATTACGCCAAGGCATAATTAAAAATTGACACGAAGCATACCGCAATAGTTTAATATTTGCAGGTTACTTTAAACATATAAAGAGCATACTGAATGTATTACATATTATACAAGGAAGCATGTAAACTTGATTACGAGTATACTTACTTCTCATTGATGAGTAACCACATGCCAATCACTATTCACACATTCAAAGACACATAATCACATATATGCAACGTAGTCATGTCCCATAATATACACTAGTGTTTACTTGAATTAAGCACATTTCTGAGCCATAATCATAATAGTAGTATCAATAACTTGGTTACTGTTGGTTGCCCTAACCTTCACCATTTACACAAGTCGTCTTTAACATATTATCAATTTATATTGTCACATAATTCTAACACCCACTCTAATTATTCATTATCTTTTTCCTAGTGATGCAGGTAAACGAATTAGCCGGCATGAGTCATTAACTTGAACTCCGAACACTACCAAACATATATAATATTACATAATACAATTTAATTATTCTAGAAAACATACTTTCATTTACCATTTCAAGTAGGTAGTAAACCTATCTTCTAGTTATCACCAATCAAGGTCACACAAACAAGAGAAACATTTATCTATTTTCATAACATATCCTTTTTAAGTCATTGTCAAGCGTAATAATATGTCACACTAACCATATACTTTTGGTACTAATACACTTAAGACTTCCGTAGAGATCCTTCATTGTTGTTCGTATAAAATATGTAACTAATGTCAATTTCAAGCTTAGCATGGCACATTTTGAACATATTGGTGGCATGATATAAATAATTTCCATTTACAAATAAGCGATGCAAGCATAAAGCTACTACTTTCGGGCATAATCTGCAAATTAGCATGAAGCGTGCTGCAAGTAATATCATTCTATATACATTCATATTTAGCAACTATCATTCTTATTTTATAATCTCAACAAGCCCATTCAACACATATCATGATACCAAGAAGCATTAACTTTAATTATGATTATACCCATATTTGAAAAGTCATCATACAATCACCCACTAGTCATGTAATTGACCTATACTCTGCCCTTTTCAAAATCTTGCTCAAAACTTATTTTAAACATTTCTTTGATCACCTTAATGTACACCCAAAATGATAATTCATTCTCGCCATTCATAATAATTTACCCTTATCCGTGTCACTGTGGTTGCTTCACTCGACTTTTTAAATTCTACTAGTTGAATAAAATTACTGTATCAGTCATTATAATAGTCATTATAATGTACGTTCATATCCATCACACTTAATACTTTATAGGTAAGAAAACAATCAATAAATTCACTTTCACAAATTCTCAACCACAAATTTGTCATAATTTCTCAAATAAATACCAAAGATCATATCCTCCGTTTCATTCGTTTCTAATTTCAAAAGTCACCGCATTTAAATCTCTCTTTCGTACTAGCACTTTGTTTCACAGATTTCACGATATTTAATATTCTATCTATTTTCATACACAAGTTGAATTTAATCCAGCATATTTAAAGGGTCCGTCCCAACTAAGTGCTAAAGCTCTAATTACTTTTTACTAGTCCCAACTAAGATTCATAATATGCCCAATCAATTCTCCACTCTTTCGCTTCCGGGTAATATTCTAAAGATTAAATAAAACACTCAAACAATCATAGTAGCAATCATCACAAACCACCCAACTTATTTAGAATGTCATGCCATTTATGTCAAGCACCTTGTCAAGTGACAATCATCTTTAAACACTCCACATTGTTACGACTTGGTCACAATACTTGTACAAGTCAACTTTAGAAAATTTCAAGATCTGTCCGTAGCAATTTTGGTTTCAATATTAATCACCCAATTTCAGACAACAAACAAGCAAGTTGTGGATAAACTGTATCAAATAACTTTATCCTAAATGTGTGAATACCGTAACATGTACGAGGGCATTAAGTTATCTATCTTGCCTTCACATTATCCAACATTATGAGGTCATGTAAAAGTATTAACTAAGTATTAAAAGAAATAGACAAAGATGACTTAAAGACAATACCACAAGCAATATTCCTGTCATCACATTCGGATAATAATCATGGAGCAAGTCAATAGTAGCTAAAAACAATATAGATGAACATGCAACATACCAGAAGCTCCCTCACTTTCATCCAAGCTCCAACAATCCACTTCGGACGGCATTCAAAAGATTTAACTACTACTGAGAAGGAAAAGCTTATGGAGAAAAAGCAGACTCCATAGAAACCAGTATAGCAGGACACTAACGGCTGTTAGTATAGAATACCTCTCATTTCCAGAACACTTTTGGTCAACATCCTGCAGTTGAAAAATAATAGAAGTCTTGTGAAACAACAAAACACGATACTTACTTACAGTTATCGCTCCCGAAAATAGACAAGCTGGAAAGAATCCCCCATTAGTTTGAATCAATTTAACATGCACTGAGTTAGCTCTACTCAAAGATCAGTGTGTCCCTGTCGCAACATGTCACCATTACTTGAGGGGTCCCAGCAAGCATTTCTAGTGAAATAACACAGGCTAAATGAAACACATATCACCCGGCACTTCCTCAGAGGTTAAACTTTAAAGTGCCGGTCACTCTACCACATAAAAGTTTCGACCGAATCCCCAAGAAGAACCACCCACCTCAAAAGATAACAAATTGAAGTAAAGTATTGTAGAATAAATTTTAAATGACCAATGCCTGGAGTGAAAAAAGAGAAGTAGATGATACTCCCTGAGCCAAAGGGTGCTACAAACATGAAAACCAGAAAGTCCATCAAACCTGGAATAGCACGCTACCAACTATCGACAACTTTCAAAGAATCAAAGATGCATGTTCTGCAAAGACCACATTCGGAATGAGCGTGGGCTCCCAAACGGGAAGCAGACAAATGAAACATCAAGCTCACTTAAAGGCATACATACCACCAACAAATGTTTCAACCAACATACCAATCGGCCTATACGGTGAATAGATATCGGTGCTTTACAGGCTAAAGAATACATGAAACATAGTTCATACTAGGGATTTTAAAGTTACGGAAAATCCATGCAGGACTGAAAAACCGCAAATGAAATAGCATCATTTAAGAAAAAGAACTCGAACAATGAAAGAAAACAACATATAACTGATAAAAACCCCTTCCAAGTCTACCAGCTGTTTAGCCATCATATGACAAAATTATCACACTAAGTAAAATTTTGGAAACCATGGAAAACTTCCAAAAAAGAAACGCAATTACCACCAATGCTTCAAAATCGGCACAATTCGTATTTCAACAGAACTACCGATTATACAAGGATTCGAGACTACATAAAAAAGAGTAATACAGGCTAAACATGAAATCTCGTAATTATTTAAGATTTCCAAAGAAAGCACAACTTGCACTTGCACCATGACTACCCAAGCTTAGATAGTTTGATACTTTTGAGCCATAAAATTAACTGACCATTACAGGAAATCACAACGTGGTTATGGGAAATTCATGATTTCAAAATATAAGACAAGTAAACTATCCAAAAACTAAACAAAATTAACTCGACAATTTCAAAATATAAAACAACCATTAGCTACCCATATCAATGATTTCACATAAAAGCATCCTCTATTCATGCTACTATAGGAACCATAAATCAAGTTCCTAGAATATTCAAAACCAAGAAAACATGCGCACACACAAAAATTCCTTTCGGTGAAGCTACAGATTTCACATAATAAACATAAAGCTTGCTCAAGTTGCTTTCAAGAAAAGTCAAATTTATAACAACAAAAATCAATATACTGAATTCTAGAGAGAGAGAAATGAATTGAACTCTGCATCGTCTCCAAACATGGAATATATGCACATACAGTATTCAATATTTACGTAAACCGACAGCTTTCGAGGTAATTGGCATGAATTACACACTAAAATAGTACTATAAACTACCACTTCATCACTCTGAGAAGAAAATTTAAGATATAACATGTAAACAACTAAAGATATCATGCTCCATGATCAGATTCAAATCAAATTCTCTACGGATAAATATATACAGTAGACTGCAACCGCTTGCGTTAATTGTACACCACACAAAATCTGGCACAAACAACCAGGGAATCAACATAGAAAAGTCTAAGATTAACAAACAAATCACTTGATCATGTACTACTTACGGCCATGGAATGCCGAATCGATATCTATAAAATCTAAACAGATGAAGAAATGAAGTGAAATGATGCTGTACGTTTACCATTACCGAAGACCTATGTGGTGGGACAATTTTCCCTACCGAGAAATCCGATAAACCTTAGATCTCTTCGGCGATGAACTCTCGATCATCGGATACCGAACGAGGCGACAGATGACGAATCGTGACCATGTAATTTCTCGGTTTCCTTCTCTATTTTGGGGTTTACTCCGGCCGAAATCCTCAGAATCCACCCCAACTTCCGAGTTCCAGATCTGATCCGCCGACCAAAACACCCATAAAATTATCGAAACGGAGAAGAAGGGTTTCGCGTCAGCAACGGAACCAATTGATCTTGCCCGGATTTTCCTCGTCGGCAACATACCCAGAGTCTATATAATCCAATGATGATACTCAGGCTCCTTTCTTTCTCCGATCAGATCTCGCCTGCACACAACAACCAAAAGCTTCAACTAAGCGGGGCGTCTCGGCAGTCAAGCCCCTCCGGCGTGCGAATAAGAACGATATTTCCCATGTAACATAATAACCAAAACTTTAGAGTAGAACGTTGGGGGTGGGAGAGAGTGCTACTTACAAATTGCATGTTCCCAGATGGAGGCTATTGCGAAGTGGAGATCTCATCTGGAAACTTCAACCTTCGCCCACCAAACCTCCCTTTCTGTCCCTCTTTCTTTTTCCTTTCTCACGCGTTTCTTCTCTCTTTTCCGTAATCCTCCTCCTCCCCTTTCTCTTTTGCCCATCAGATCCTTTTTTTATATCACTTATTTTTTTCTTTCCTTGGGCTTTTTGGGGCCAAAAAACACAAAATGGGTCTTCCTTTATTTATTTGGGGCCACATCATTTTATATGGTTACACCACCTCTCATCTCCTACGTGTCGTCGTTTAATTGGTCCAGTTCACGTATTACAAATATTTACACGCTCGCTTCCTTTATAGCGTCGCATACGACTAAGCATTAATTTCTCAGTGTCATCATTTTCACTGTTGGATATCTCGCGTATTATTTATTCTAACATAGACATTGTTATTAACATACATCTCGCGACTTTATTATTTATTTGATTAATGCGGGATACTTTTCCCGCCATTATCTTCCTCTATTTGACTTACCCGTGTAACAGGCGGGATTCCATGATCATATTTCCCGCGAAGCTTTCTTCTTGGGCCCTTCCATCTCTGAAAGTTGGGCCCTTTATAACTCATTATATCATTCGAGGGACTCGTAAGCCCGAATTACTATTTTTTTAGGCGGCATCATGATTGTGGGACTTAGTTGAGGTTTTGTATTGGTTGGTGTGAAAGAAAATTGGGTATAGTATTGATTGATAAATGAGAGAGAAGTTGAAGGGGAGTGAGAGGTAAAAACGTTTTTCGGAAAATAATCAAACATCGAAAAATGAGGAAAAACGTTTTTCCCGAAAAACAATCAAACACCGAAAAACATACTGTGATTTTACATTTAAAAATATTTTTCGAAAAACATTTTTCAAAATACATTTTGAAACGCTTTTACGTCGAAACAAATGGAGCCTGAGAGAGAGGGGTAAGGGTACAGATACTTAGATAGGCTTTATGAAGTCTTTTTTTATTATTATTATTTATCTAATTACACTTTATTACCTTCTAAATGCTAAAAAAATGTCATAGTTGCTCCTAAAAATGCTCATGCGTGCATTGTACATGACTATCATTTAGTTAAATTTTTAATCGGTTCATCCATTTTTGTACCACATTGCTCCGATTTGCTAAAGTGAAAAATTGAAATGCAACTTTGATACATTTGATAACCGACATTGCAAAAATATGCTGGTAAAACTTGAGGTTACAAATTGCACCAGTGGCGCACATATAAAATAAAAAATGAGTAGTTTCAGCTTTTCACTATAAAAATGGGGGCCTTAGGGCAATATATATTCCCCTGCGTGAATACAAAGAGAAAAACAGGAAATATCTTATCCTGTTTAAGAGTTGTGTAGTGTTTAGGGCTTTTGAGGGGAAATAAGTCCATTGAAATACTCCGTATTTGCTTAAAAATTACGCTTCAATTTCCTTGACCGGAATTTGACTGTCCTTCTCACGCCTGACGCCATCTTCCAACGTCAACGATCGACCACCGCTGTGACTGCCCACTACCTCCGTCCGGCAACCAAACAGCGCATCTTCATTGTTCCTTCAATCCTACGGGTCCGAAGTGGGTCATAGTAGTTGGAACCCCAGACCTTATCCCGCACCCGTTAGATTTTTCTCTAAGGTACTTATATTTCTTTAATCTCTTTTTTGTCTATATCTACTTTGCGCATGAATTTTGCTCCTAATTTCTTATGTTAGTGATGGTATTATGGACCATACTTCAAAATCATTGGTATAGTGTTGTAAAAATAATGAAATTGGTGGATTGAATTTAGGGTTT